>JAABNX020000106.1:33500514-33525161 GCA_015163995.2 Mormyrus lacerda | reverse complement strand
TATATATGGTGTTGTGGGGTCCATTTTCTCGGCCCCAGAAGGGGAAACTCAATAAAATTCATAAAAAATCAGTGACTGCAATTAAAAAGCTAGAAATGCCAAAAGGCTATTTTCTTTGGTTACCTATTGTTAAAGTTAGGGCTGGGTAAGGATTCAGGTTGTCATTGTTGGGATTAGGGTTTTGCCCATAGAAATGAATGGATAGGCATCGACAGAAGTGCCAACAAATTTAATTATAATTTGCAAGATTCAAATGGTAGCCTTTATGTTACATGTAAATGCAAGCATCCTTGGAGCACATTATCTCCAGCAGAGCCCCAAAGCCATAGGATTCACTGACTACAGCTATTTTATATACTTTAATTTACTTATTAATTATGAGAAAATCTGAACACTGTGATCATCTAGATATGCAAAGGAGAAGCAATTCAATGTGTAAGAAGACAAGTTTTAACTTAAAACTTTAGACTTAAGTTGAAGTCATTTAAACCGACATAATAATTCAGGTAATGCTCATGTACTTTTGGTGCCATTTTGAGCAATTCCTAAGCAATATATATAAAAAAACACACTAATTAGAGGTCATTATAGATTGTTTTTGAAAATTATATCATTGCAGTTTCATCTGTTTGTTACCGTGGGATTTAGACCCTGTGATATGGCCTGGTTTTAAGAATGTGGTCCAAGAAATGACGCCAAACAGTAGCTTTAGGCAAGAGGGGGAACCGTTATGGAGGTGCCAAGTGAAATGCTGTGGAGATCTTGTTGGCTGATGACAGTGGCACTATCAAGGGCAATCAAGTTGGGTGATAATATAGTAACATGATGTGCTTTAAAACCAAAGAAATGGATAAAACATCCTTACCTCATTTACACATTAATTTCTGAAAGAGTCTATAGATAAAATATTTATTATGAACATTTATTTTATAGCATACTGACATAATATTGATTTGTTCTGATTCATAATCATTCATACTTTGGATATTGTCATTAATACCTATATGCAGAGTTTGTGAAATGAAATATCATTGACCTATTTTAGGTAGCCATTTCCTGATGATTATATAATAAACATATAGTGAGAGAAATCTGGTCTCTGGGGTCTTGACATTCATTACATCCATGCTGTACTTTTTACAACACACAAAGAGTGCTTTGGTTCACGTTTTTTAGGACAAGCTCTCATGGGTTTATTAAATTAGCTCATCCTAATAATAAGCGCAGAGAATGATTCTGACAAGCCCATTATTCTCATTAGAGTATTCCAGACCTAAATTCAGCTGCCCGTCAGTTATATATGTAGTGCCCACTTGTCAGACAAAGAGACATTTGTGAAGGTTGACCTTCAGATGTGAGCTCGTATGTACGCACTTGTGTGTTTGTAAAAACGATTTGTGCTATGAAGCTGCATTGCGTATTATAATGACAATTTGTTGCACATGTATTTCAGCTGTCAATGGCATAATAAACATGAGCAAGAGGTAAAAATGGTGGAACAGAGAGAAGAAGCAAGGTTTCATAAAAACATAAAAAAATCCATTTAGCTACTACTGGTGTAACGGTTCTGAAACCGTTAATGCAATGCAAACATGCAAAACTTCACTCATGATTGCGGTTCTGATCTCTTCCTGCTTCTGAAAATCACAAAATTATTATTATATTTAAAGTTAGGGCAAGCATTATTTTTCGTAAATATTACACCTATTTTGTTGTCTTCCATCTGCGTGTGTCATGTGTTTTGGTTCAGTCATGATCGAGTGATCATGCCTGCGTAAAAGCTAGGCTAGTTTCAGTAGCTCAAGATGGATTATAACCCTGAGACTGCAGACCCCCCGGGCACTTTAACGTCAGCGGTGTGGGAGTATTTCAGATATTCTGTGGAGTTTAGGGATGGCAGTTGGGTCGTAGACAAAACACACACAGGTTGTCGTGTTTCAAAAAAATCTTCCTCAACCAGAGAAGGTTTTTATTTCTTTAATTAAGGGTCCAAAGCACGAAGTGCTTATGGAACCTTATTGTTTTTTTATTTTTGTTTTAGTTATTTTATGTGAAGTTAAATTATGCTAACATGTTCTTCAGTGTTATTCTCTTTAGTGTTCCAAATTGTTGGTGATTAATAAAACTCTTTTCCCTATTTTTCTTATTCACCCCACGAGGTATGAACCAAACCGTAGATCAAAAATTGATGGCTGAACTGAACCGTGGATTTAGAGAATAATTACACCTCTAGCAGCTACGTATACTGATTGAATATATATATATATATATATATATATATATATAAAATTTAGAACAGAGATGACATCCCCGGTTTTATTGTGGTTCCCATGTGCTGCCCTTAGTTCTGTAATTGATCGTTTGTTCTGCTTGACCCTCCCCTGTGTTCTCTCTTCTTCTTGCTCTACCCCAGAGCAGTCTCAGTGAGACGTCCGCATTAAGCGGACTCATATAAGATTAACCCTCCCCTTTTTTCCATCTGTAGCAATTGGTTCCTCCATCTTTAATTTCTCCCTAGACCTTCACATCCAAGCAATGCTCCACTGTAGCTTTAATTTACAGGTCAATGATAATGTTCTGTAGCATCCATCCAACTGGGACCAAAATTCTATTTTTACTCAGCAGCTTAGCGTAATGTTCCTGAGTGTACTGTTAATGAGCTGTACAGTGTCCATTCAATCCGTCATATATTCATTTATACTTAGGTCAGCATCAAAGCACAATAGTTTATAGTAACAGGTCAGTGCTAGGTCTGTATTCCATGTGTTTTACCTCAGTGTGTTTATATTGACTCATCTTCCCCTTTCTTTCTCTCGCCCTGTAGTATGTTGCATTAGTCTCCCTGTGTTTCATCCTTATCTCCATTGCAACATTCTGTATGGAGACATGTGAGATCTTCAACTACGTCATCCCGATTGTCAAAAACGTGACCGTGGGCAATGTCACTCAGGAGAAAACCTCCTATGAGATTGAACCTGTCGGCTGGCTCGTCTACGTGGAAGGAATGTGTGTCATCTGGTTCACCATCGAAGCCTCAGTGAGAGTGATCTTCTGCCCCAGCAAAGTCGAGTACTTCAAGTCCTTCCTTAACAATATCGACTTTATCTCCATCGTGCCCTTCTACCTGGAGATAGCATTAGCCGGCGTAGAAAACAAAGTAGCTACGGACATTCTGGGCGTTCTGCGAGTTATGCGCTTCGTCCGAATCCTGAGAGTCTTCAAGCTGACCCGCCACTTCATAGGCCTCCGAGTACTGATCCAAACTCTCAGATCCAGCATCAGCGAGTTCTTTCTGCTCGTCATCTTCTTAGCCTTAGGGGTGCTCATCTTTGCCACCTTGATTTACTATGCTGAGAGAGTTGGCGCTGACCCAGATGATTACACTGGAAGTGCTCACACAACCTTCACAAACATTCCAATTGGGTTCTGGTGGGCTGTGGTGACCATGACCACATTAGGCTATGGAGACATGTGGCCAGTCACGTGGAGTGGCAAGCTGGTGGGAGCAATGTGTGCATTGACTGGTGTGTTGACCATCGCCATGCCTGTGCCCGTCATCGTAAACAATTTTGGGCTGTATTATTCCCTGGCTATGGCCAAACAGAAGCTGCCCAAGAAGAAGTACAAGCATACTCCCAGGGCCCCCATGCCAGGGTCACCAGGGTACTGTAAAACAGACGCTCTTGCTATAGCCTCTGCCTCTCCAGAAGGAATCCTAGGAAACCTGGGTGGGATTGCCGAATCAGGAGGAGGCTCTCCCCTGGCACAAGAGGAGGTTATTGAAGTCAACAGAGGTGAGTCACCAATAATGCTTCCTTTGCATACTGAAAACATATTAGTTACTAAATTTTGACATGAAAAATCAGAACACCTTCAGGAGTTAAAGGTGCTATGCATTTAGTTTGTTTTTGTTGGAATTTATATGGAATTTAAAATACTTTGCACCTGTTTATCTTAATTCACAAGGCTTCTGTGAGCCATTCGTTTCTGAAATAAACGTAGTAAAAAACGATCGAGTACGAAATACAGTTGCAATATTTTAATCTTCTTTATTGCGATCTTTCATCACAGGGAGAACTGCAGGAATTCCCTGAGAGCAGTCCTTGACTAGTTGTAAAGGTTAACAGCTGTAGATGGTATACTGATATTTGATGAGAATACATTCATTTGATGTGCACATTGATTTGATGTATTTTTGTAAAGGTCCATTTTGCATTAGGTTTGTCACTTCGGCACTCAGATCTAACAGCGCTGTTATTAAAACATTTCAGCATCTTTTGGTCAGAGTCTACGTCTTCAACTTCCTTTTATTAAAACAAAGGGAACTTAAAAGAAGCAGACGTCCGGTGAATTTGAGTACAATAAATCCTCAGCTAACACCACTTATGTGAGAAAACAATAAATATTACAAAAATCTGTGCTCATTATATGAAATCAAAGTTGGTTGTACTCTTCTCTGTATTTAATTTCTTTTTAAAAGAACATAATTCTGATTTTGCAGGACAAATGTTATTAGAAAATAAACAGGAACATGAACCTGAAAAACAAACAATCAGTTGGAGCCTGATAGAGGATACGTTTTGTCTTTTACCTTAGTGTGAAAAACACACTGAACAAAACAAACTTCCATAGTATGGTGTAGCATATAGGAAAAAGAAAACGGACATTTGGTAGCATATATTTATACCTGAAAATGCCTTGTGTATGTATATGTGCACTATACCTTACTAAATTGTGTGTGACACATTGATTCAAAAAATTAATTGAAAACATACTTAAGTTGCTTCCATTTGCTTTCGATATGCTTATCCATTTACTATTTTGTTTACTATTTTGCTATGTGCACTACCAGTCAAAAGTTTTTTCACACCACGGGTTTCTATCACTTTTCCCATAAACTGCAGATTTTTTAGCATTGGAAACTATAATCAAATATGTGTCAAAATATGTGTCAAATAAAACAAGTTTCCTTTATAACATGGAAATAGTATGTAACAGTGCATGTCTGGATATCCTATTAGCTGGTTCTGTGATGGAGGTGTAATCAAATTCTAGGCTGTCCTTTAACTTATAATGCACCAGTTAACTATTTCATCTCAGGAAAGAGAGGAGTGTGTAGGAAGAATTCCCCGCATTTCCTCTGTTGTTATACAGTAACTGCTAGAGGAGGTTACTTTGATGAATCAAAGATATAACAGTTTCTTGCTAATAAAGGTACTCTGATGGTAAACATACTGTAAACATATTTATTACCAAAGAATATTGGGTATATTTTGAGTAAATGTTAAGTGAGTAACATTCAAATGTAGAAAAATCTCAGCGTGAGCAAAAACTTTTGACTGGTAGTGAAAATCGCTTTAAATTGCACCCTCTATAATCGATTAAAAAAATGTAAAAATAGCATGTTGTAAAGCTATACTAAAAGCTGGTTAAATTATGTAAAAATTATTATTACTGGTATAAGGAAAGAGCCAGTGAATGAGACGTCCAAACATGACAGAATCGAAGTAGAAGAGAAGAAGAAGTTTAGACCAATTGGGACTCTCCCTTTGGCTCTGTGACCTTTAAGAGTGTAACTTATTTCAAGGTGTCTGGGAGCTGGCATCCCTTTCTGGCTCCTGAGTCTTCCAGGGGATTTCGCCTGTCTGCAGTTAAGCTTCATGAGACCTCTAACTGCTGATGTCTGCCCACATCAACAGAAATGTTTCGCTTTGTGACCACTACTGATTTTTGTCCGTATCAGACACATTTTCATATAGGGCATGAAAGTACCTCATCAATCAGAATGATACATCAGTTAAAAATAGTATGTCGATATGAATAACAGTGTCTGGGTATATTCTTAAAAAAACGTAATTGTTAAATAGCTTCAGTTTTATTGTAATTATTTTGCAAGTTTAAATATATATGAAATTGTTGGGTAATTGTTAAGGTATAGCGGCGCTTTTTTGTAGTAGCTAACTTGTTAGGCAATTGCTTCAGTTCTGTTATATATGACTTCCGTTTCAGACATGAAGTGTATTTAAATAATCTTCATTGCATGTAATGCAAGAGATGATTTAAAACTGCTATTCACATTAAACTTTTCTCAGTTGAATAGAAAAAAACATGCCCTGATTATTTATGATTATTGTTCGATGTTTATTTTTTAATGATTTGTCTCCATACTTATGTCTTGGAGTTAGGCAACCAGGCTTTTCACTACATGTTGTACTGAGTTTAATTGTGTATGTGACAAATAAAATGTTGTTTGATTGATAGATTGGTTGAATTAAGTTTGAAAATACATGGCAACAAATCTTCAGCGTTCAGAAAAGTTAAATACTAATAAAATGCTGAATATATTTTTTTTTCAGAAGTCAACTCCAAGGGGAGATGAGGAAAGAGCAATGGATCCATTTTGTTTATAGCTAGCTTCAAAAGCTTCAATCAACAGCATTGTGAGGGGCTCAGTTTTTCCTCAAGAGCTTTAGCAAGATGATTGTTGAGTTTGATTGCTACCTAACAATGTGGCTGGCAAGGTTGACAGCTTTTAACTCATATTTCACACATTTGGTATTCTGCCATGCAAAGGCAAAACACAGTAATTGCTTATTTTATCAAAATGGGTCTCTTGGGCTCTGTTTTACCTTGTGACATCTTAGTTCGGTTGATTTTAAATACACTATCATTTAGCTAGCTGTTACACACATGGGTGTCAGAATAACCACTATGTTTTGCCTGTTAGGGCAGTGTTGTCTGGTGTAAATTTCATAATTTTATCACAAAAAGTGCACACATTAATTTTAATTTAAGGAGCTTTATGATTAACTTTGTGGCTTCAATGTGTAATTTGCACAACACACGCACAAAAACACACACAAGCACATTGTTAATATCCATATCTTTGTGGGGACTCTCCATTCAACCCTCCTTACCCAGGCCTAAAATGTAACCATAAACAACCAAACAAGATATCTGGCTATTTCGTTTTTGATCACACTCATGTATCTTTTATAAAATTGAGGTTACCCTCGTGGACACACAATGTCCCCACAATGTAACTTCCCCCCACACACACACACACACACACAAACACATAATGTAGGTGTTTCAAAGATTGTTGGTGTGGATGTCGCTGTTGTTGATAGATGAAAGTAGGTAATGACCTCAAAACAATTGTCTTCATTTGACCCCTATTAGAGCAGCTAAAAATAGTTTATTTTTTTGTGAATGCATTATGAAATGCTTCCTGCGAAGGACTGGCATCCAGTCTAGGCTTATGGTCCACGCGGCCTGGGCTAGACGTCAGGTGCCCCTGAGCCCCTCTGCTGGAAATAGGAGTGGATGGTGCATGAATAGATGGATTAGGAGATTCTGGGACATCATATCATATGTCACCAGTTGGTGAAGTTTCCTTCAGCTGGGTATTTTGGGAAAAGTGGGCTAAACATTTTATTCTGGTCTCAACTTGTCTCCAGCTTGAAACCAAGCCAAGCCTGTAGATCACACCAGAAGAGTATGCACTTTCTAGTACTTTACTTCAAACATGCAGTTTAACCATGCAGTGTAGAGTTATTTCAAATGACATGCACTTTATTTATGATAAATAGTATTATACTCACGCTGTAAAAGGTACTCAACAATTTACTATGCAAATGTGAAATGATTATGTTAAATATAAATATAAACTATATACGTAATATATATCTCTTTCACAAAATGGTCCTTGTCAGTTTTATTGTGTCCTGAAGGAGAAAGATGGTCATTGGCTCCAAGAGGGCCGGTCCCCGCAGAGCAGCCAATAGGCTGATGAGGATAGGATGGAGTGGAGACCTTGACCATGCTGAGGTGACTAGTACAGCTGACATATTAAATGAAAAAACTCCTGGGAGCAGGCCCTGCTATAGCAACAGGGTGTCCCTGGCAGCCCAGACTGGAAAAATCTCCTCCATATGATCTGAGTCCTCTTGGGCCTGCTGGTGGTCTATCTCTTCCCTGAGTCTAGCCTGAACCAGTCTGTGATGGCAGATGCGAGTTGTGAGTTTTTTGGCACTGTGGTCATTGAAACATATACAGCGATTAAATGCTACTCGTTAGCTTGCATTAAGTATGTTAAATGATATACTTACCACTAGGTATCCAATATTAGGACTATTCAACATTATTCACCAGGAAACAAGATTCATCAACCTGGAAAATATTATTCATTTGTTTTACTGCTGTCGGAGTGTCTGCAAGTTATATGCAGAGCTGGATGTTTATGATGTAGTAACGAAAATTGCTTCCATGGATCCATTTTAAGTAACCATTTATTCAATTAGAGATGACAGATCTACTTATCCAATCAACAGTCTTTTAAGTATTTTTAGCTTTAGATTTATTGTAGCAAGTGTAAGAGGCTGAGAGGTTTTCAGAATGTTTTTGCTATTTCAGTCGTTTGTTTAGTCAAAACTTTTTTCTGCTTCCACAGACATTGTTACTGAATTGCACCGATCAGTTTTACAATTCATAACTCGGAATGCAACTTTTTATGAAAATATGTTCATGCAGTCAATGTGTTATATGCTTTTCAGAAGTAAAGCTTTTATAGTTGTTCATCACAGCTGTTACTCAGTAATTATTATCCCTTTATCAACGTGTATTGGAAGAACATCTCTGTTATCAGAGTTTGACACTGGGCGAATACTGGAAAAGACTGGAAATTTATGAGCAGCATTTTATGTGTACAGCTCTAAGCTAGATTGCTTTTACATTTGTTCAGATCCGAAGTGGCCTAGGTCGTTTCCTTGACTGATGAACGGGCACCACGCATTATTATGTAAAACTCCTAATGTGAAGTTTTAAAATGCACAGAGCAATTTGGAGGTGATAAATATGTCATTTAAAAATCTGTTGTAATATAGATGCCACCTCCTGTAAGTTGCTATTTTCTTATTGTCAAATAAATACATACATTGCATAAAAAATTATATTTATTCTTTATGGATTTGAAGCATTAATAAAAGTTTGGTGAGCAATGTTGTATATGAATGAAAACTACAGCCACTAACTACCTGCGTGACAGATTGTTGACGTCTTCTCCATCTCTGATCAGTTTGGAGACACTGTATTTACGATGGACAAAAAGGCAACAGTAGGTCTCTGGCCATGAAAAGCTTACATTAGCAAATTTCTAAAGTGTAACCATTTAGCGTGTACGTTCTCCTTCCAGTAATCAGTTCTGTAAATTGCTGAGCACGAACTATTTTTTTTGGCCAAAGCTAACTAAAAAGTTAGCTTTCATAATTAGCATGTTAGTGGATCCCTGCCCACCACAGCTCAAACCTCGGTGTTTCTGCTGCGTGACCACCTGCCTTTTGCCATCACTAAGTACTGAACTCAGGCCATCTTTTAACGTATTTCCCCTCAGTCGGCTGAAGAAGGTCACAATTTCCAGCTCACATTTGGTAAACGACAATCTGAGCTCTACACCTGGAATAGATATATTACGAGTTCATTATGGCTTCAAAGTTTCACAGAGAGACACTCTTACTCTTATGTTATTTTTATGCAGG
This sequence comes from Mormyrus lacerda, assembly GCA_015163995.2. NCBI lineage: Eukaryota > Metazoa > Chordata > Actinopteri > Osteoglossiformes > Mormyridae > Mormyrus > Mormyrus lacerda. The sequence goes on along the minus strand of JAABNX020000106.1, from coordinate 33,515,625 downwards.
GAAATTAAACACTATCCCAAATTATAAGGAAACATCTGGAAAAAGAAACTTAGATTTACCCAATATTAGACCTTTCTTGGCTCTTCCTATGTGCATCAGTGACTGTAACTTACTATTGTTGCCAAAAAAGTACAACAGTAATTCTTTCTAATAGACTGACTCCCATTTACTCTCAGTGCTGGTCAACCTTCTATGTGACATAGGCAGTCTACTAGGGTACCATCTCCCTAAGGGGCACCAACTTAGCTGGGGGGGCTCCTAGGGCACATGGGCTGTGGCTGACACCGCTGATGACTCCAGTGCACTTTCTCTCTGTGCCTTCCCCTTCTTGACCTCTTATGATGTACTAATCGTATCCCCTGCTTCCTCTTCTCTCATCCTCCATCTATCTGTATATCCATCGTGTGTGTGCCAACCGCTTCTCTCTCACCAAGACTCCAAACAGAATGGAGATACTGCCAGCGCAGCCCAGGCTAGTAAAGAATGCTCAAACAATGCGCAGGAGAATAGCCCGGCAGGGGGCGGGGGCGAACGCTGCCCGCACGACCGTGCCTGCTTCCTCCTCAGCAGTGAGGAGTTCCGAGCCACCGATGGAAACATGAGGAAAGGTAGGATTCCGGGCCCTGACACCGATGCGTGTTTGCTCGTGCCACAGATGCAGTGCGTAGCATCGCGACATACAAGCAGGATGTGCCCTGCATGCCCTTACGCCACTAATATACACCCACATCTGTTTACAGACACACACGATTACAGTGATGCAGAAACATGGCCCATTGGGGAGTATCTAGTTACATGTAACAGCTTTACGTGAAAAGGGGTTGCATCTGAATATATTCTTTTTGATTATATATATATAATATTGCATTCATTTTGTTGCTTTACATCTTTTTGCCATAGAGAAATGCTTTTTTTTGGCATATTTCCAGACAACGTGGGCCAAGCAAATACCTGGGACTTTTCAGCTTTATTGCTCAGCTCATCAAAATGTATTCAAATGTAATAGGTTAGGTAGCATTGATAACACAATCAAAATAGTTACATTGCTTATTACATTTTTACAGGATAACTAGTAATCTGCCACCTATTACATTTTAAAAATAACTATTCCAGCACTGCCCATTGGATAGGTTTTTAAAAAGATGCACATAAACAGGCCATATCTACCCCTTTGCCATTCCATTGCTCCAAATTCCATCCATATTTTTTCACTCAGGTTGATAGTAGTCTACAGTAGCTCCCCAGTATGTCAGACATTTCCATTATTCCTGTGTATTTTGTATATAACACATTGTATTGATTGGGACAGCTGAATAAAATCCATTTAGAATCTAATACATGTGGTTCTTGCTTGTCTATTAATTAAGAAGTAAAATTTAATTCATTATGGCTTGACAGGTTTAAAAATGTACAGGAGTGGAAAACACCTCCAAAGAAATGTGATTGAAAAGTTTGCAGTGTTGTTGAAGCAGCTCAATCCAGCAAACACTTTGCAGTGAAGAATCTTCTGGTTAAGATTTCTGATAATATTCCTTATGTGTCTAATTCCACAGTCATTAAAGGTGGCCATCTCTGAACCTGTCACAGTTTGGCTAGGGTTATGTGCTTCATAAAAGATAATCAGCTTTTCCATGAGCAAATTATTAAGAGTAAGACCGAGTTAGTTCCTGGGCCACGCTTTATACAATATGTAGTTCTGTATTTTTTACAAACTAGAATGCATTTATATGCAACATTTGTGTAGAAAAAAGTAAAAGGTCAATATGAAGTAAACTAAAATGCATACTGCAAAAGTGGGAATAATATTATGTGAATGCATCATTATTCTTTTTACTATTATCTAATCATGTATAAAGAATGTAAATACTAATAATATGCTAACAAAAACGCTAACAACAACAATGTTAAATAATATTGCTGCCAATTTTTTTGTAATTTGAATTATCACTAGACTCAGATTTAAAATCCAAAAAAGAGAAGGCATTTGACTCACTTAAATTCCCCCCAGAGTGAAACATTCTGTTGAAAATCGGTCAGAATTTTATAAATGATAGATAGATAGATAGATAGATAGATAGATAGATAGATAGATAGATAGATAGATAGATAGATAGATAGATCGATCTATCTCACTGGCATGTATTTATACATTCCTTTATTGCTCACTGCTCCCTTTCTCTTCTACTTTTCTTCCCCTACCATCACTTGGTTCTTCATCCTCACTGTTTCCTCATTCTCGCCTGCCTACCCAATATGTGTCTCTCTGACTTTATTGGATGGTCACATCCCATCGTTTGCTTCTTTGTACCTCTCCTTTTTTTTTTTACCTCCCTCCCTCACTCCCTCCCTCCTTTCTCTCACCCGCCACTACCGCCACGCCTGGGACTTTCCAAAATCAAACCCAATTCCCTCTTCCAATCCCAACGCTCCCCCCCAATAACTCCTCAGTCGCTGGTCGTGACCCCGGGCGTCCTGTGAGTGAGGAATGGTTCGAGCTGGAGGGTCCTCCGTTACCACAGGACCTCAATGCTAAGTCAGCCTCACGCTGGACCAAATGATAGTGTATTAAGGTAAAAACACAATAACACTTGAATCTCGCTTACCTTTATTCGAAGACATGAGATTAAAATTTTGAATGCATCATAATCATTTGTGTTTGATGCTTTCTGTATTCATATATACTATGGGTTGTACATTGAAAATAAGAGACCAATTTCACAACAAATAAACACAATCCTTATGAAATAAAATGACCAAAAATAATTAAAAGTGCATGTTTGTTATGCTTGTTAAATCATAACTGTATATGTGTGAGTATGTGCATGTGAATTCCTGAACAGTTTTTTGAGTTGAATGGTTTTAATTGGATTGACCAATAATCCTACGAACCTACACTGATTACATATCTTAGTTAAGTTCTCCAACTTTCTCTATGTTCTACCTCTGCTGCCTTTTGAGATATCCAAATATTTTTTGTTTAATAGAAATAGTTGAAACAACAATATTACTGCACTGGATCTTGCAACCTGACGACAGATTAGTAATAACCTTGAATATAACCCTTTCTGGTTTCAAAATAGAGGAATGTTTTTAAACTATAAACAATTTCAACAATCTTTTAAAAAACAGATTTCTGTTATTTTGGATCCATGATATTGTATATACAGAATTAATTATTAAATGTGGGGTATGAATTAGGGCTAGAATTAAATTATACAAGAACGTTTTGCGTATGACACCCTGCTGTGTAGATCTGAAAAGTGTCTGTGCTGTCCGGCTGAATGTCACGGGGCTGTTGACTCATTTTGACTTGTCCACACCACCTACCACTGGGTCTTACCTTCTCTCATTTGCTTTGTCTTGTTGTCTTCCTTCTCACGTTGTGTCATATCACACTTTTGTGTGTTGGCTATTGTCGCAAATGACACTGTATCTTATTCAGTTTGTGCCTTTTTTAGTTATCCTGCCCTGTGTTTATTTTTTGTTGTTCTCCATCTTCAGTGACATTTGCACTGGTAAAGTAACATCCCCTTTTTTTATTTGCGTGTTTGCATTGTGCATTCCAGTATTTCATGCAGGAAGTGACATTTGCCTACTTGTTGGACGACTAAAACAGGTTTTGGACTTATATCAAATGGTTGTTTTGTATAACGCTTTAATTTGAACAGGGCAATATGTTTTTTCCAGCTTAAATGAATTTAGGTGAATTTGTTATCGTTCCCAGGGTTAAAAGTCATTGATCTTGATGCAGTTTTTTTTTTTTTTTTTAAATAAATTAGCCTACAATGCCAGGGTCCCTAAAATAGTACTTCATAATAAAAGATCTCCCTGAAAGCACATTGCTGTTGCTATCAGTCCTCCGTGTGGTTTACCCGCATCACTGTGCACCATAGGCTCTGCTGCTGTCATCTACCTCCCCAGGCATGTTTATCAATGCTGCTGAAGTGTGGCCAGGAGGCTGGCAGTATGGCGCCCCCTGCTGCTCGCGTCATGGCGGGGCTCCGAAATGTGACCTAAGCTCCACAGCTAAATTAAAAACCAAGCTGGCAGCCGCCTGAGTGGTGGCTTGCGTGGGTGGTGCCTTTGTGAATTATTATTTATGGAGCCTTTTCTTGTGTGCTGTAGTCCGTATTGTAAATAAAGCGTCCAGCTGAGCAGCAGGTGCTCCATTGCCATAGTGCTAAATGAACATTTCAGCGATTATCCAAGGCGCTCTCGGCAAGTGAATCACTTCCTGACTCTGACTAAAACACTGACTTGCAGACGACTCTGATGGGCTGACTCTGCAGCTTGAAGGTGAGAGATTGGTGCTGGCAGAGCTCAAGTCAGAGGCTGAAGCTTTTTGGGTGCGTCCTGAACTGTGTCCCACAAGCCGTCTCCTGCATTAGTAAACACTTCCAAATCCAGCCACAGGTTAACACTGGGGTCTTCACTCTTTTGATGACTAGAAGTGTAACAGCAGTAGCTGATCCTCTCCCATATTGACTCCAGTAGAAATCTTCCTGACCTCCAGCAGCAACCTGTGCTGATATTTCTGCATATTGTTAACTTATACTAACTAGGAACATTTTTCCCAAGTTGCTAACTTTACTCACTTATATAAAAAACACTATACATAAAATGACATCTTGAAAATGGTGCAAAAAAGAAAGGTCTTGTTGACAGGGCAGTTTTTGTCAACTTCTAGTTTTAAAGCGGAACTTTCTCATCGTTCTTAATTATCTTAATGTCGCTATTGTTTTTTTAATAATATGTGTTCATTTGAGGGCGGTGTGGTGGTGCAGTGACTAGCATTGTTGCTTCACGCTTGTGGGACCTGGGGTGAGTCTCTGCCCTGTGGCTCTGTGGAGTGTGTGGAGTTTGCATGTTCACTCCGTTTCGTCATGGGGTTTCCTCCAGGTTCTCTGGTTTCCCTCCACAGCTGAAAAAACATGCTGAGGTTAATTGGAGTTGCCAAATTGCCTGTAGGTGTGAACTGCAATGAGTTGGTGCCCCATCCTGGATTATCCCCTGCCTTGTGCCCATAGATTCCGGGACGGACTCCAGACCCTGAATAGCACAAATGGGTAGTGAAAATGGATAGATGGTGTTTGTTGGTATGCCAGTTGAGTCACTCTTTATTTGACCCTGGCTCTTTGACTTCCGTTGACGTTACACAAAACGTGTCAGTTAACAAAGGTCAAGAGGTCATAGAATTGTGTATCAGTTTATTGTTGGATATGTATTACTATATATTTTCTACTGTGATCTATATGTGTTCTGGTTTGCTCTCTCTCTCTCTCAAATATGCCTGATGCCATCAGAAAATGTTCTATGTTCCGCTGCTTCCTTTTTTCTGTTCTTTTTACTTTCTCTCCCCATCTATGTGTTGTTCCCATCTATGTATGAAGCTGTCAGCTGCTTTATATTCCCCAGCGTTTTTACTTTCCTCTTCAACCTCTCCCACAAAAAAGCCTTTCTCAGCTCTCATATAATTCTACCCTGTTTTCCCATCTTTTCTCTTTTTTATACACTCTGTCCAAGAAAACACTGGATATCAGCATTCTGGGCATTTGTCGAAAAAGAAAAAAAATAAGAAAAAAAGAAATAAAAAAGATTAAGATTAAAAATTAAGAATAGTTAGCTTCTGGTAAGCCTTAGATAGGCATAATACTATGCAGGCATCAGATGATGCCATAATGTAACCATGGCATTGATTTGTAATTCATATAAATTGTAGAAATATAATTCTTTGAAATGCCGGTGAAGCCTGCTCTTTATAAACATTTCCTACAAAGCATTGCACTGAGTTAGTTTGATGTTAAAAGCTATACATCATTTTCTAACTCAGGCCAATTAACATTTCTCCCCAGAACATTTTGAGTTGATGGATTTCTGCATCAAATGATTTAAGAGTATTTCAGCTGAGAGAAAATGTACAACATTTTATGTCACTCATACAGAGCTTTCAGGTGACTTGTATTTATGAGAAAGTATTCCAACAATGGATTTTGCATTGTTTAAGCCTGCTTTTTTATTTTTGTGTATTTTGAAAAAAATACACTTGATACATTAGTATTATTAAAATTAAAAGGACTTTGGTATGTTTGATGTATTCATATGAGCCAAATAATCTATCTCACTGTATCATGAAAAGATACAAATCAATACTTAGATTAAGATATATACTAAAAATCTAACCTGCCCCAAAACAGTGCTCAAAGAAAGTCTTGGGCAGCTTGCTTAATTCTGTAAAAATGTTGCAAATTTACCGGTTTCATAACAAATGTCCATTGACAAGCGCTGTTTAATATATTTGTAAATATCTGTACAGGTATTTTCTTTTTATTAGGTGTCATAATTTTCTGACTGACTGATTAAGTTTTGTTCTTGCCATCTCACTGTTAATTGAAGTAGTCATTGGCTCCCTAAGGGATACTAAACACAAATGTTTGGTGTTTTATGTTATTGCTTTTAGAACAATTTATTAATGCCAGAAATTAATGTTACCTTAAGACCTCCAGTTCTTTCTAACGTGATATATATTTTTTGTAAAGAAATGAATGAAGTAAAGATTTTTGTTATAAAATCAATACATCTGCAGTATTCTTACTGAATCTGGCAAGTGTCCCTAGACTTTCTGTGAGCACTGTGGTTTTGAATACCAAAAAGTAATTTTGATTTTTTAAAATCTGAAATCTATTACTAATCAGTGAAACTGAAGTGCAAAAAGCCACTGACCCTTTGGAATGCTGTCTGGAGGAATCAGCAACAACAAAGAAATGTAATGTATGCTGCAGCAGCTTAGTGCGGATAGCATCCTCTTACCTGGAAAATGTGAGTCTCCCACAGAAGTAATACCTTTACCTTATGTTTAAACTTTTAAATGTTATTTCATTTTTTTGTGTAGCATAGGAATAATTCTCTAACATTATACGTCCAACATTAATACTCATTTTCATTCTGCCCTTATTTTTGCCTGTTATCATATTAACATGCATTTCCATTCCATTCATAGGCTCCATGTACAGTCCTCATATTGTAACAAAAATTTGATGAAAGGTAGGTATTCCTTTTCTATGAGGATAAGTACAGAGAGAACTTCTTTACTCGCACATTTTTGCCAATGAAACTTACCCATTTCCTTTAAAATTTAAAGGCAAGTTTCATTTCCATTTTGCACACTATGTTTCCTTCTCAGTTCTCAGTAGTTTTTGTTCCTGTACTAAATACTCCATAATGTTTTAACACATAGACATTGTTTCCTTGTTCAAATAAATAAAGGCATGTCCATAATTACAAACCTCCAATACTAGAAGAGAAAGAACCAACGAAGAGGAACCAGTGGGATCATGTCTACTTTATACACTGAAAAGGCCTTATCTTTATGAAAAGGGAAGCTGTATTGCTTGCAATACGTCTGTCATTCCATAGCAAGTTCCTAAATGTGTATTACAATGATTTGTTTCAATATATTAAAGGAAATCACAATTGTAGTCACAAATAGGCTTTAATTATAGTCTTGAATATGTTTACCTGCAGGAGGAAAGCTTTAGTTTGATCAGTGCTCTATATGTAACTCATTTTTTCTGTTTTAACTACCCAGATTTACTTGGACTGTTAGATTGCATTAACCTTTTTATTCTAGGAGGGTTTGATTTTGAAGTGTGCTCCTATAATTCATTAGCAAAATGGTGGATTCTGGAGCTTTTATACTCTTGGGCAGTATGATGGTGCCTTTAAATGGGAAAATGGGTTTTTGAACACATTAATGTGCGCCTTAAGATAATAATTAAATGGTTGTAATTGGAATGGCAGTGTCTAGCTTCTGAGGTGCTCAGTGCCTCTGGGTTCTCCCTCAACTGCAATATAAATTTGTTCTTATGTTTAAACATTGTTTTATTAGCAAGAATCAGGAAGAATAATCATCTGTATTAAAATGATTCATGACTCCATATGGAGATATGGCTGAAATGGCTTCATTGCATTATGCCTTTGGAGCTTGACCCTTTTGGTTATCTATATTTGATATAAATATTTATGCCAATGCCGTTTTTATGTCCTAATTAATGTAGTGTTTTAGCAGCAGAGCTTAACCAACGTTGTGTTACAGTGCCAGTGCACTGTACATTCAAACATGTCTGTTGTCTTATTTGACTTCATACTGAATCACTGCTAAATGCTACTATGCTGTGAGTTACTAGGATGAGGAATGATAAAACCTTAATTATTATTTGTTCATTTCACTCTATGCCTTGTGAACTGTGTTTCCATTCTCACAAACCCCACCCTCCACTGCACCTTCAGCATGCTTCAGACACCTGCTTCCAAAAGAGAGCAAACCAATAGAAAAGGGCTATTCAAATCATGGTCCTCAAGGTCCATGCCCTACTGATTTTCTAGCCTTCTTTTACCAGTGAGTCAGGTGCGAAACCTCTGGCCAATCAGAATCGGTAATTATTACACTAACTACCTGGGAGAACTGAAAACATGATTTGGAATCGAGGTCCAGATTTGAAGAGCCCTGCAATAGAAGATCACGCTACAAGTATCAATCCTTTCCGTCTTTAAGGCTTTTTGGGCCTTCGTTGGTTAAAAAAGAAAGAGGAAGAAAACAGTCCAAATGCAACTATAGACTACACCTATGCAAACCAGCAATTAATGCTATGATTATAATTCCTTAGCAGGGGTGAATGTTCACATATTATATTAAGAGCTAAGGGCATTCTGATAAATTATTGTAAAGCAGGCCGGAGTTCACAAGTTTTGTTTTGTTCCAGTATCTATTCATGTGTTAAATATATAATGTTTTCAAAGATGTGCTTTGAGTTGCACGCTCACAGATGCCGAAACGCATCGCTGCCTTGATCGGACGTGTATGTTTTACTTTGGAAATGGAAGAGTCTTAACGTCATGAAGCGAATCATTCCTTGCATTACACAGCCTGTTTTGCTTTTGTAAAAGAGCTGTCCTTAAGTGTTTCTTGTCATATATTAAGAATGGTAACAAAGCAGTATAATTTAACACAATAGCAAAGCTGGATTGAGCGTAGCTTTTACTATGTAACGTTAAAGCAAGGCTGTTACGTTTTTGGTGTCTCACTTATCTTCTTGTGTGTTTGGCTTATATCATGACTAATTGCCCATAACAGAGATTATCTGTCCAGGATTGCCTAGCCTTACAATTACATGACACATCCATTCCCTGCTGAGACCTGGAAATAGGCCCACATGCATCTTTTTTTTCTTCTTTTCAACTTCTCAATCTGTAACAAGTCGTCTAGCTTCCAGGAAAAAAACATCAATTGAATAATAGGAAAACTGGGTATTTGGTGTAGAGATGGTGGTTTAGAGTAAAGAGAAATAAAACTTTAAAAATAAATCCTCACACCCTTTAGCTTGGCCCTGGGTCCTTCAAAAATATGCATGTGGAAGAAAAACTATCAATATTTTATGGACTTCGCTTTTATCTGCCATTTTTAACAGCCATGTTTTTAAAGCATTGTAGAGTAATGTAGTAATGCTGTGTGATTTACCTCAATCTGCACTTTGGTTGGGTAAGACCCCAGCAGTGGTTTGTTACATGCCAGCTGTTGTTTAATGGCTTTACGGCATATCAAATATTGTAGTCCACTTGGCATCACCTCTAGGCCATATGCTCTTTAGGCTGATTTATTTCAAGTAGTCTGGGTATTTCATAGAGAAAGAAGGACTGTGTGTAAGAGGCAACTATTTCGATTTGGTTCTCCCACAGAATTTCAATGTCCTGTATCAGGTCAAAAATATAGACCAGATTGTGGTCTTTAAGAAATATTATACCAAAATACCAATGAATTTATTACTACATTAAAGATCTGCTTTCACATATATTATAAATAATAAGTTAAATATCAAGTAACTAATAATATTATTTTGGGTTGTATGTGAACCCAGAGTAATGTCACAATATGTTTATGCATACATGTACGGTACTGTGCAAAAGTATTAGGCAGTCACAGAAAATGAAGTTCGAATGATGTTGGTATAAAACTATGATGTTATGTCTGTCAAAGTGTGTCAGCTGAGCCTTTTTAACTCCTCTACTAAAATTACCACAGTATTTGCAGCAACCATCCACTACATTCATGTATTTTTTGACTGGAACACTAATTATTCCCTTTGGAACAGTCATGACCTACTCGTCTGATCCTCCCGTGTGCCACGCCCCCTCATCTACCTCGTGTGGAATCCCCGTCTGATCAGCTTTTTTGAGTTGCTGTCATTAGTCCTGTGTATTTAAGTCTGCGTTTAAGTATGTTTCCCGAGTCTGGTCATAATGTCATTTTGAGTTTGCTGCCTGTTCTGTTGTCATGCTTTTCTTTTGATTAAACCCTGTGTTCCCCGATTCCTTGACTCTTATTCCTGCTTCCCCGGTCTGTGCCCTGGCAATACGTGACAGAAATGTTAATGATTATATAAAAATTAGAAAATATTTAATTTACTATTGGGTAACAGTAAGATCATGTTAACGTAAATTCAACGCACAAAGATTAAAAATTTCTTGAAAGGTGCTAATGTTTATGTACATAGCAAATGCGTCACGGGTTTCCATCTCGAGTCGCATTTGCTATAAGTACTGAAAGGGTTAGTTTTTAAAGGAAATGTATTAAGCTATCTCATAAATTAAATTACATTGTTTTGGGTGCATAAGAGCATATTTAGGGTTTAAACCATAGAAATAAGCACATATTAGCATTTTATGTTCTAATTAATGTAGTGTTTTAGCAGCAGAGCTTATCATTGTATCACAGTGCCAATGCACTGTACATTTGAACATGTCTGTTGTCTTATTTGACTTCATATCGAATCACTGCTAAATGCTACTATGCTGTGACATACTAGAATGAGGAATGATGAAACCGGGTTTTGCAACCTAACATCGCGAATTTCCAAGGTCTGTAATCTTACTGTATACTGTAAGTTGTAATGCTAAAATGTGTGTGTATGTGTGTGTATGTTTTCTGAGAAAATGTACAATTACTATCAAGATGTATAGCTTTAGACATTTTCTTTCTCTGCCTAAGATTTTGCACAGTACTGTGTGTCTGTGTGTGTGTGCGTGTGTGGATATGGTTTATATTGCATTGACCAAATTTCCTCAACAATGTGATAAAGACCTGTCATTTGATGTCGTGGGGACCATTTTTCAGATCCCCACCAATATCTGTGAATGCAATCAAAAAACTAAAAATTTGGTCACTTATGGGGTAGGGGTTACGGTCATCATGTTAGGATTAGAGCTCTCCCCATAAAAATGAATGGAGAGTCCCCACAAAGACACAAGTACAAACCTGTGTATGTGTGTGTATATGGTATAGTAAAATTGTCAAAAAAAAGTTTTAACTGTTATGTCAATGATTGAGTTACATATTTCATAACTCATTTTCCTGTTTTGTCCTGTCTTGTCTCTGTCTGTCTGTCTTTGTATGTTTCCTGCAATATAATTTTATATTACTTTGTTTTATTATTTTGCTTTTGTAATTATGCTGAAAAACATTACATTTATCTCATTATGTAATTGTAAAACGGCTTTCTAATTGTTATTATTCATAAACTTACACGCTATATGGTAACTCTGCTTTTGTAAACTAAAATACAAATTATATCTAACGACATCAATTGGATTGTTTTTCGCATAAATTATCTGCTTCCATCTACAATTAACATATAATCAAAAATATTATTATCTATTCATTTTGACAACTAACCTGGCAAATGCATTAATGAAATCAACCACTGGATTGCATTTCTGACCCATGAAAATCGATTTCCATTTGCCAATCGGTCCGACTCATTCCCATTGGCTAACTGGCCTGGTTCATTCCATTGGCTAATTGGTCTGGCTCATTCCCCATCTCCATAAACAATCTGTCAATAGCTCCTGGCTATGAGAAATCCCATAGTATGTGTAACATCTCAGGAATGACTGACTCCTCCATTTGCCTCACCCCAATCGCACCGACCACCAGTCCTCAATATGAGGCCCCAGGTCCCCTGCGCCGGTGCTGCTCTCCCATTCCCTCCATCAGGTAGTTGGAAGAGGAGAGGGAGCTCCTGATGATCGGCTGAAAGCAATACAGACTGACACTCAAGCAAGAGAACTAAGCATGATGCAAATGTAATGATGATACTGATAATAGTAATCGATATAGAAATCATAGGTACTGTAATCACCTGTATTCACAGTGTTTAAGTTAGGAGATGGAAAAGAACAAGGACGTGCAAAGCACCTGCAATAGAAAATGCTTCAGTATAGTGCTTTAATTCACAATACTGATGATTGTAGTAATGCAGTTGTTACCAGTATAATACATAGAAATGCAAGCTCACAGTATATTTAAATTTTGGATAATGCTACTGATGTAAGCCTTGTGTACACTTTGTAATATCGAAGCCCTACATATGAAGACATCATAGAATAACAGAATAGCACCTTTTCTTATAGTGCATTTTTAAAAGTGACTTGTCAGAGATCATTTGACAGTCAACACTCTACCCAGTTAAAAGCAATAAAAAATATCATGTACACTTAAGAGTAAGGTCATAGTATACAATGGAGCTTGGGCAACCAGGTTTCAAAGTTTAGCATATTACCACTGTTATTGTAAACTGCTGTGTTCAGAAGCTGCAGGATTTCATTGCAGTTTTCCTAGATCTGATTAACTAAATTGTATCACATAGGTAGTCCACTTTAAGAAAATACCTTTTTGAAAATCATGATTAATGGAGAGACTTTAAAGATTAGTGTCAAAAGGAAAAGAATGTGAATGCACTTATGTGAGGCTTTTTGAAGAGGGTCCATAACCCCACCAAATCTGCCCCCACTGCCAAAGGTCAGTCCTTGTGCTGCCGTCGTCGCTTGACACGTGAACTCAGTGAATTCTTAATCTGAAGGTTTCAATGTTTCTTTCATTATGATTGCTGCTTAAAATGAAAATGATCGATTTCAGTCATATCCTGCCAGTTTCTTAGGAATTCCAAAAAGCAGCTGATTTTCTCATTCAGCATGTAGTGAACTTAAAACTTGGGGAGGTGAAAATCCCATTTCCAAATCATTTCATTTTAATGGTTAAGTGCTAAAAACTAAATGAATGGACATTGTGGTCCTCTAGAAATACTGGACTCTGCTTTTGATTAACAGTTGCTGTCAATTGTAGGTCTACTTTTTGCCTTTTATCGCTTATTTCACTCCAACTTTCCATATCCTATAGATGCTGAAATGTAAAGCTTTTGAATTAACTAAATGAATCCAATTAGTACAACAAAAAGAAGAATTTGCTATTTAATATTTACAGATATGCAATATATATAGTATATATAATATAAGCCTAAATATAATCGGTAGTATTGTGCAAAATTAATTACAGTATAGTTTTTTCATCCATTAGGTAATTTATAATAACAGTACTAATCATAATAGGTTGTGTAAACTTTATTTTATCATATTTATATTCATAGAAATATATAACCACGCAGCATTCTAAATTCCAGTATGCAAATATTTCAAAAGTGTGTTTACATTTTAAATGTTTTCCTGCATAGTTTTCTGTTTGAATTCATTCCTCTGTCAAATTCAGGAAAAAAAATAACTGAGCAAAGTTGCACTTTGATACCCTTTAGGAACTCATAAAAAAAGTAATGAATTGTGATAGATTATCTTGTTTCTAACTCCTGGAACACACTGAGAATGTGGGTAACAGGACAACAGAGAAAGCTATGCATCGGAGAAGCTGTGGTGTCCTTTCTCACCTCCAGCTGCTGCTTTAAACTGTTCAACATGATTAATGGCCTCCTGGAAAATCAGTATCATACCCTCAAGACAGGGAATTAACATCAATCAAGTTTCATCATCAGAGGACCTTTGGCAGCTATAGGCTTACGCTAGAAGGAGAGAATTGGCAGGCTGCTGAGATTAACTGGCAGATGTGTCCAGAGGTAAATTAAGAAATGTTTAGTTACTATATATGTCTGGTAAATGCTTGGTTGTTTTGTACTGTTAAATATTTAAAATATCAATATGACGATGTTCGATTATTGCTTTCGTAATCAGTTTCAAGTTTTTGTAATGATTGGTTCTGTTTAAATTCTTGTAAAACAAAATATTATATATTACATGGACATTTTAAATGTTAAACGTTGTGATTTTCATGTAGGATTACGTGTCATTGGGGTATACACTGGCAGCATTGCCCAATTGTGTTTTCAGAGAGAAAAAAAGCTCAGGGCACTTTGAAATACTGTAATCGAAATAAACATATCAGGTTGAAAGTAAAGCCCTTTACAAGACATCGAATGTCTGGGCAATGGGTTAAAAGAACCAAAAACTAACAAGCTATGTTTTCAAAGCAATGTTTATTGTACTACACTTGCAGCATGAAATGTATGTATGTGTTTATATGTGTATGATTTTATCTAAAAATAGTTTGAAGGTTATTAATGTACTTTTTGAGGAATTAAGGATGGAGGGAACTATAGTTGGCACAGGGTCTATTCACTAAATTGAATGATTTGTCCTAATAGAGGACCTATTGACTAATCATTTAGACCCAAAATCCCTGTGCCTCTTACCTTCTAAAGAGTTATGTTATAAATGACTGTTAAGATCAATATTTGGCATAAATATTATCTGAATATTTATCTGAAGTTGTACCGATTTCTACGTGCATGGGGATCCAGTTCTAGCAATAACAATTTAATGTTCTATGTGTCATAGCTTGCATGTATCTTTTCCCAATCATGCATATTTTAACAATGTGTGAGAAATATATGCAAACAGAGCAGTAACTGTGATCACTAACACAAAAACACCTTTCTTCTGTACCTAAACCAGCCTTCCATTTTGGTCTCATTTTTTCATCATCCTATTTTCATTACTTAGTTTTATCGGTCCAGAGGATCATTTCCATAAGAGGAAGCTCTTAGACACCATTGGCTTAGCTGTTGTGCAAAACTTGTTGTGCAAATAACTCATCACACACAAAGGGTCTACAACAGGGAGATACTGACACTAGACCTTAGCCATTTGCAGTTCCTTAATTGTTATCAGAATTATATATATATATATATATATATATATATATATATATATATAATG
>JAABNX020000106.1:33439154-33453913 GCA_015163995.2 Mormyrus lacerda | reverse complement strand
AATAAAGCAGATCTCTGGGGGCCCCTAAAGGGCGTGGGCCCTTAGAATTGTCCCAACTTTCCCCCCCCCTTAGCGGCACCCCTGAGCTAGGGAGCATCAGCTTCCTCATGAGACATTAACTAAATGTTTTGACTTTTGTTCTGAATTCTGGGATTTTGTGTGACTTCATGACCAAAACTCTCACATTGTTTACAATGAGGATAAAATACTATAGGTCTCTATTTTTGCTCATAATATTCTCCCATTTGGGTAATAAAATATTATTTTCTAAGTATGCATTGGCTTTAAAATTAACTCAACATCTTAATGTTAAATTTCCCAGTCCAATTAAAAATAGAAAAATTAATATCGGTGCTAATAGTCTCAGCCTAACTCAGCCTCCTACCCTCTGGTGGCTAGCTAGGTGTTACTTTACAGCATCCTCTTTCTCTAACCTGTAGCCTTTCTTACCTGTCTGGATACCTAAAATAAAACAAAGTATGTACTCTATGGTGACTGCTTGATGGTCCATAATATCAGCCCAGACCATTCTTTCCTGCCCTGGTCATATGAATTCCACCAGTTCGGATATGGATGGCTCATTAACCCTTAACGCCTTTGGTGCTCACTTCTGCACACATGTAACAATAGAGCAAAATCACTTTTAGGTGCTGCTGACATTATCGTAAAATCTTGTGCTGCTGTTTGTCCTCACAAAGACACATTTACATATACATTCCATCCATCTTCCATAACCATTTACCCCCATATACAGCCTGAAGTCTATCCCAGAAAGCACAAAGCAGGAACATGGGCTCAGTTTGTGTGGGCAGAGGGGGCACTGCCCCCCCCCTTCCAGTCTCCTGAGTTGAAATTGCAATTAACTGACAAGACCAGCAGTACACATGATCTATGCTGGCACGCTATAGGTAGGGTCCACCCTCCCCCCTAAGCATAGGTATCAAACTCCACTTATACTGTAAGCAGGAGGCAGGGGATAATATACTATGAATGGGGTGCATTATGAATTGCTCACCCCTTTCATTTGTGCATCCTCCCTAGATACCATACCCAATCCCACACTCCACTGCAAACAGAGCAGGTGGCATGGCAGTGTCCCCAGGCTTTCAGGTTCTCCGTCACATGCATATGGATGCTGTTATTTTATTATTCTGTTACCCACATGCGTGTCATGTCTCTTCGCAGTCCCAGCCCTGTATCACGTGCCTATTAAGATAATTAATACTTACATATCTTACCCTCTTATATCCACAACAGTGTTCTGTGACAACAACGCGATTTGCCAATGCAGGCAGCCATTTGTGTAACAGTGACTTACGTGACCTCATGTCACTGCATCTCAGCATCGCCTGTTTCAGCAAATCCTTCAGGACATGTTGCAAATTAAGCATTATGACAGGGCTACAAGTGCCCTGGAAAAACATGACAGCGCTGAACAAGAGTACTGACAAAGTACTCTTTTAGTCAATCTAAATGCAGTATATATACTGTATATATAAGCTCATGACACTTTGCTGGGTACCTGGCATGGAGATGGATGGATGGATGGATGGGTGGATTGATGGATGGATGGATGGATGGATGGATGGATGGATGGATAAGGCAAAAATGCATGTTATATAACGGCTTAACAAACAGAAACAGTTATTATTATTTTTATGTGGGCAGGAGGTAAATTACTGCAAAGTTGTGAAATATTTTCGTACGATTTCAACTTCTACCAGAATATGTTACTATTGTGGTGAACCATCCATCCATCCATCCATTATTGTGACCGCTTAATCCCCACTGGGGTTGTGGGGGGTCCACAGCCTATCCCGGGAACAACGAGCAGAGGTGGGAACCAACCCTGGGTGGGTGCCAACACACCTCAGGGCACACACACTCACACAGCCACATGCACGCTCACACAACAACAGGGCCAATGTAGACATGCCAAACAGCCTACCCTGCATGCCTTTGGACTGTGGGAGGAAACCGGAGTCCCCGGCGAAAACCCACGCAAACACGGGGAGAGAACCGAAATAATAAAGACTGAAGGGAAAACATGGCAACATATGTACCATTGGTGTGTGCGTGTGCATTTTTATGCTTTCAGGTTAGCTTACGAGCATATATGAAAAACAAAACAATGCACTACTGTCTCTGCTCACACTGTCACTTGATGACAAGCGCAAAGTGAAAATGACTTACCCAAACTTGGATCACTGACAGGCACAGGAGGAAGAGAGCGGCTTCCATTTTGCAGCAGAAACAAACGACAAAAAAGTAGTTGTGAAAAAAAGTCCTGATACACTGTGTGTAGTTAATGATAAGGTGTTAAAGTTTATTTCCACCTGTACTGCCCATAAAGAGTAGGATCTCAGTTGAAGTGGTTTCTTTTTCAGTATTTCTAACACATTGTCACCTGCCAAGGCTATACATAAATAAATATTTCATCGATATAGGTACTACATTATTTGCTAAAAATTACATCGTGACACCGCACCCTGAGTTTGAACCATCGGCACTGTCACTTGTCGTAGTTCAGCACTGCCACTGTAGTTACTTCTCTTTTTGTTAGGCAATACAGAAAAAGGCAACCTTTGGCCAGCCTCTCACTTCCTTTTTTTCTAACCAGCCTGCCTCCCTTTTTGTGTGGTCACTGCTACAGATAAATGTCTTTGAGTTATATCCATTGAACGTTTTATGAGAAAAGTCTTTTGGTGCACAGAACAGAACATAACTTAAGTTCAATGTTTTAAGTGAAAGAAAGAGGACATAGTCCGCAATGCTTCATTTGTTACAAAAGGTACGGTAAAACTGCTTAACAGAGAAAAAAAGCACAATTTTCAGTGAAATAAAAAGATATTTTGTTCTAAACATATCTTTATTGATGTAAAATAACTGCTTCAAATTCTACGTAAATCATATAAAACATAAAGCATATATACATACATATGTTATGTGTGTGTGTGTATATATATATATATATATATGAAGATAAAATATTCTTAACTTGATCTTCATCTTATCTTGACTGATATAAATTTTTTTATTTTTATGAAATTTTGAATAATATAGACAAATATGGATATTATACAGGACATAAGTAGTACTTTAACCTTGGTTTGATGTTTTATTACAATATGAAGTTATGAGGAAATACAATCAGAAATCAAGAGTGGTAACGCACTTGCAAATACTCACAATATGTGGATTTGGCTGAACAAACAGCAAAAAGCAGAAGTCAAAATACAACTGGAAATTAGCTATATACAGTAACAGGTATTTCTAATATTCCTATATATTTAATTGCATTTCAAACAATAGAAGCAAAGTTATTTTCAAAACAGCCAGATTTAATGTATGATTTAATGTTTGGGGCACTGCACCTGTGTTTCATCTCTCATCGTTAACATAAAATCATGTCTGTAACTGCTCTGTCGTCTTTGTCTTCTCACCACTTCGTTTACAAAACATGTGGTTCATGAATCTAATACTGAGTTTCAGGTGGCTTTTAGTAGTGTCTGTGTTTTTTATGCACATGGAATATACTTATAAATGAATGTTCTGATTTAGTCAACAGAATTTTGTACAGCCAGACTTCATTCTTCTTGCTTGTACTTCCGTTGATTTGTTTCCACAAACGAGATTGAGCTGGTTTATGTTTTAATATGCATGGTGGATTTGCAGGTAGTTATATGACATTTATTGAGCTCTTTCTGTGAGTACCAGTGGAATTCTCAGTTATACAGTGGTACATGGACATGGTGCAGAACCAAACTAAAGAGCATGATAGTTGGATGGTACCGTCATAATCATTCTGGCCTCCAGTGGAAAGGGCAGCAGTTGTTTGGCTCTTCACTCACTTTGACTCTTTCATCCCAGTTAAGGTGAATGTTGACATCTAGAAAGGCAGGATGGCATTGGCAGAACTACATCTCACAGTTGGTTGCTACCACGGAGATATCCAGTTTCAGTTTTCTATTCATTTCTGCCCTTCAATTATTTTTGTCTATTATAATCAATTGTTTTTCAGTCAAGATCTGACCAAGCAGCAAGCCTTACTCACGATTTAGTTTTAGTGCTTCTGGAGGTCCACCAATTATCTGGACTTTTCCTGAGCTCCTCATTCTGGAGCTTCCCATCCAGTCAGTGGTCCTTTCCTGCTTCATGAAGTGTCTTGCCAAACATACATAAAAATCATTATGCAGAAAAACTGGCAGTATGGTGTATGCTGTGACAATCTATACCCACTTTCAATGGAAAATGATGTACAAGTGAAAAGTTAGAATATAATAAAGAGAACAATCTAGAGAAAGAATGTTTACGGGTAATAAAAGGGAAGTAGCTGAAATGCTTGAATTCTGGCTTTGTATGCAAAGATTGTGGGATTGATGCCTGCATTCTCCATAGTGCCACCTGTGTTTCAAAAATTTCCCCTGTGGGCATTAAAGTCTTTTTTATCTTAATAGTGTGAAATATGAGCATAAATGAGGTTTTGTTGGGTGTTGTGTAGCTAGGAGAGTGATTCTGAGTGATGGCAGGTTGAAAGCAGTGTGGGTTGGACTGAAAAAATTCTGGCAGGGGGTGCTCCAGGTATAGGATTGAGAACCACTGGGCTAGGGTTAGGCTATCGTGCCAGCGATCAGTAGGTTGCTAATGGCCCCATGACCAACAGAGTGTCTTCACCATTGGGCCCTTCAGAAAGATCCCTCCAGCGCCTGCCTGACCTCACTTTTTCAGTTGTATATGATTTGATTTGAAGTGCCTGGCAAAGAAATGTAAAGAAATGCACATCCACCTATCATTATGTGCTTTGTGAGGTCCTCACACCCATGTTGGTACTCCTGTCAACTGCAATCCAAACAGCATTGTGTAAGCCACAGATTCCTAGCTGCAATGTACGAAGTGGCTTATTCAGGACACCCCCCTCCATACTTGACAGAGCTCCCCCTCTTCTCTGATTGTAATTTACTGCTGCTTGCCATGTCTATATCATATTGTATGTGATGTGATGTAATATATATACCCACTTGCTTAGTACCTGATCATGGCTACTCTACACGTATGCCACTTAAGAAGTGCTAGCTTTACCAAGGGCTTTGATATAATGTTTTGTTTTACAGGAAACGTGCTTGGTAACAGTAACATACAGAGCAGGAAACTTCTTTGCATATTTTCAAATAAAGTTAATAAATAAACTAGGCACACTTTGACCCCAATAAATGCTGAAAGTGCCAATGTCCGAGTAACAACCACAGACATGACAACTTACAGCACTGCATGCTTTTAGTGACTATAACAAGCATTATTGTCTGCTCAGCACTAGAGAATAATGACATTCTGTTGCTTTGCCAGCACCATATTTACCTCATTTAACACCATAAGGTGTTATTTTAAGACTGTGAACAATATTTTATGTAACCCATGCAGTGTGACACAACAGTGTTATGCAGTGAGCTACCACATTTCACATCCTTTTCCAGTAATCAAATTCAAAGGTCAGGGTACACAAATTATTTTATTAACATTAACATTCAGTACAATAAACTGAAATGAAGAGATAAATCAATAACTAGGCTACAGATCAGAACAACATTGCTGCTACCTTCAGAGAACAAGATGGAGTCAGATCTTGTGTTCTTCAATATACAAATAAACAGTATAACAGTAAAATACCCAGTTAATGCAACTGCACTTCTTTAAATAATTGATGCATTTTGGAGGTGTATATTTCTGTATGACATGTAATATTGCATATTCTGATGATACAGATAAGTCATCCAATGGTGCTTCTGTCAGGGTAACAGGGGGATCTTCAATGTGCACAACCCTGACTCGACTTCATGCTTCAGGTCACTTGTTGATAAAAGAGAAATATTCCTCCCCACAATCACCATCCTTCCAATGCAACTTGAAATTTCCCTGAATGTTTAGTTGCTCTCATACAACACATTCTAGACTGCCGCTGGAAATCACGTTTTTGGATACGATAGTACTGGAGCATGACCCTTGGTTTTTCAGGCTTAGGCACTTGCACTATGGCAACTTAAACCCAACTAACAGGAAATGTTCCCAGAATTTTAACCAACGTCATGTGAAATACTTCTCAAAGTTGGCAGAGAACGTTCTTATTATGATGTTAATGGAATGTTATTTCCACATTTTACATTTTAACCAAGGTTCTGTCAATGTCAGCATAACATTATTACCTGAACATCCGTTTAATGAAAATACTGCTTCATAATAAAATAGTATTTTATAAAGGTGCTATGTGTATATAGAGAAAACACATCACCTAGCCTTGAACTCATGTCCATTAATGTGTGTGAAATTTCCTGGGAATACACGGCCAGACATGCTGTCTAGATCATAAAATATTTGCATTATGAAAATGACTCTTAGTTTTCAAGGTAAAACAAACAGATGACTGCATTATCAATGTCAAGGAAAAATGCCACCGAATTTAACTCTCCATTTTTACTGTCAAATTTGCCCAGTTTGCAAAATCACTCTGTTGCAATTCATGAAAATAACATACCAAAATAACAGAACTTTTAATGAACCTTCTTCAAATCCAATTTACAAACCCGTACAAAACCCAGTGTGCGCCACAAAACAAACTACGCACCTTGCCTTGCATCCCCCCCCCTTTCCCCATGGGACAGCTTGATTTTCATTCATGAGGCTTTACAGACAGTGAGGTTATATGTAAGTGACAGAGGATGTTATGGGGTTTGTTTTGGTTGTTATTGTTCTTTGTTCTTTTTTTGGATGCCTGCATACTGTACTTTTGTTAAACCAGAAGCTGACAAAGCTATACAACAAAAGATCCACCCTACCACTTTCTTTTGCTGCCTCAAAAAGGAAAAGACTTGAAAGAATCCTGCAAGATGCGATCAACGATGTTATTCCGTTCATCTCCCGAAATGTTGGTGAGTGGATCCATCTCACAGGCGAGTTAGCGAGCAGCTATGGAAATACACTAAAACCTCGGATTGCGATCTTAATTCGTTCCAGAAACGTGCTAGTAATCCAAAATACTCGTATATCAAAGCAAATTTTCCCACAAGAAATAATGACAACTCAGATGTTTGGTTCCACTACCCAAAAAGATTTATATAAAAATGATTAATACAAAACAAAGTAAAAAATACTGTGGCGTCGTGCGGACCGAAGCATCGCGGGAACAGGGTCAGACATGGAAACTCACTTGCCGGGGAGAACAGGCTTTTTATTAGCAGTCCTGAAAAGTACTACATCAGGCACCCAAGGAGGACCAAACCAGTTACAGATAGGAATCACAAGGTTGTCAGACGCCAAACTGTAAACACGGTGGGAGATTTACGTGAGCTAATCACACACGAGGATCAGACCGGGTACACACAAGACACGGCCAGACACTCGCGCGACTATAATTAATATAACCATTAACAATAACAACAACAACGGCTATTTATTTCCTTCTTATAGCCTCCACCGTAATCACTCCCTTCTTCTGACCACCTTACTTTTCAACCTTTTTCTCTAAAAAGTGAGCAGCCATTGTTCCAGTACCGTTACTAAACAGGTCCAGTAGCCATAGGTCAGGGAAGGCTTGATGCCATGACGAATTATACTGTAGTTCTGTTTCTACAATAGTGTACATGGGTGCCAACGCACTGAATGCATTGGTGCTAGCTTAAATGAAAAAAACCCTCTTCAACATTGATGTAACTTTATCTCCAGCCAGAGTGGGTTACCTGAAACACCTAAAAAACCCAGATGGCTGCCTAGGAAGTGCAGGACACCTGCAGCATGTTGTTCTCCACAGAGGAGTCATACATTGTAGACAAATGAGATGAGCACTCCCCCTATTGGCCTTGCTAGGGATAGGACCTGTAATACTGGAACTGGTGGGCATGGCACTTTAGCATAACCTCACCAGATTGCTCCACCACCATCTCTGTGATGAAAACTCAAGGTGAAAAACAAGCAAGCAAATAAATAAAATGATAATTGCTATAATTATGTGCGTGTGCGTGATATATATGTTGATTGAATCGTACAGCCCTGGTCAGGGTTGCGTGGTGGCCTGGATCCTATCCCAAGCAGAACTGGGCAAAAGGCTGTTAACATTTAAATACCAGTCTATTGCAGGGCATATATACACGTGTATGCTACAGATACCTTAAAACAGAGGTGGGACAACAACGCTACTCACTGAGCCACCCTACTGCTATGCAATGTGTATTTCGAATTAGAATCTGGTGATTAGTGGTTATTGTTGACACACCACGGCACACAGTGCCCAACAACAAAATGTGTCCTCTGCATTTAACACATATGTGACATTATGACATAGCAGGGGGCAGCTAATTCAGCACCTGGGGAGCAGTGCTTGGGGGTGGTACCTTGCTCAGGGTATCTAGTCGGGGATTCAAACCAGCAAACTTTCAATTACAAGTGCAATTCCCTAACCATTAGGACACCACATACATGTTGCATTCAACAAGTACTTTTCCTGGAAATTATTTTTTGCAGAATTTGGGCAGAGTTATAAAAGTGAATTCAGAAGTTTTCTTTTGCTCCAAGTAAATCTTTTTAGAGAGAAAATATTACATTTGTCTGTCATGAACAAAAATGAAAAATACCTGTTTATAATTCTGCACAATTATTAGGCAATAAGAAATTAAGTTCATTTTTCCTCACCATCAACAGAATTAATAATAAAAACAATAACAAGAACAGTTTTAGTTATTCAGTCTATATAAGGAATAAAAAAATATTGGCCATTCTATACAGTCCATTTTCAATGTGTGGCCATCTTTCTTCTAAATGATCATCATGAAGATGTTGACCACTGAACCAGTCAAGTTCTTGATTTGATCAAGTCCTATATTAGCTTGATTGTACGGCAATCACATTTTATGACTTGGGGAATTTTTCATTGTTTTCCATCCTTCTGACTGGAACTTGTCTATCTGCTTGTAATGTCCTTTTTTGGCACATGTAAATAAAAATAATAATTTACTTAATAATTCTGCATGGGGAAGTATATACAGCTTCCTATTTTTCTCCAAATAAAACGTACTCAGACCAAATACAGTTCATTCTAGATTAATCTCCACTGAACATATTGCATATAAATGAAGATAAAAGCAAAATACACACTTACCTAATAGTTCTGCATGCAGTATATCTATTGAGTAATTCCCTTCTTGCCTCCTGATTCCACAGCTATACATGACTGTCATGCACAGCATTTTTTGACAGACAGCCAAAACACTACTGAAAAACAGGGTCATTACATGTGCACTCTGACATACCTCATGTTCAGTGAGCTTCCTGGAGTCACAGTTGTATAGGCACACCTGTGACCCAGACTGATAATCATAAGATCTTTTGGTTGACGTTACCATTATCTGGAAATATATGACACAGTTCCAGACTCATGCTAGCTGTCATTAAAGAGAGTTGGTGCTAAAAATCATTGCTTAAACTTGAAGTAACTTGTGATTAACTTGTTTGGTTTTTCACCCTATAAACACGTACTTCTTAAATCTATATTTATTTCTTTCCAGTGGTGTTTATGATTGGTTGCATAGCTGTGATTGTTCAAAGTTCTCCAGCCTGAAATGCATTCTCAGATTACGTGCTACATTGTTGCTTGTGAGATGGCATGGGGTCATGTGAGCCCAGCCACTCACCTGCAGTAAGTTATTAATTATTAACCATAGTGTTCTCCATTTTAGACAGATGGTGCTCATGGAGGCCAAGCAGCACATTTGATACTTGCGTGCCAATCCTAATATTTATCTGTCACTTTGTGAAAACACAAAGGGTGTGTTGTGTTCTCTGTTTGCTAACTTCTAATAGTTCCCCATGCCATACTGAAACCTCTGCATTACATGGATCTGACGACCATTCACATGGAAGTTAGCATTGTTAAATATTGTTTAGGATTATATTATGTCTTTGAAATAAAGGGAAATAATGATTGGGTTAAAGAAGGAATTACAAAAATGTTTCATGACAACTTTTAATGAATGGATGTTACATTTATATAGCACTGTTCAAGGCACCCAAAGCTCTTAACAGAACCATTGCAGCTATTTGATTCACCACCACTGTGTAGCACCCACCTGGATGATGCATGTTAAATGGACATCTAAAATGGGCCAATACATTAAAAAATGTATCAAAAGTGACTGCGTGACAAAATCCGTCTTCCGACCTCTTATCCTAAGCAGGATCATAGGGCACCAGGGACATAAGGAAAAGATCACACCCTGAACACAGAAACTCCTTATGGTTTTGTTTGCAAATCATATACTGTAATTGCTGACTTGGCAGATGTGATGACAGATATGACTTACACTAGTGACCAAAATTGTGGAAACACCTAGCAGTTTTGGCTTTACACTTTATAAATTACTGCACAATCCAAGAATATTTACAAATATCATACATTGGAGTAATCATACACAAGTAACTAGAATAACTGAAATAAAGTTCTGCAATCTCTAAAAATGGGAAGTGTTTCCACAATTTTAGCCACTAGTGTAGATTGACCAGGTTAAATTGAGAAATGCTTTAGGTAAACGGGTATACCAAAATATACTATTGTCATACTATAGAATAATATTTAGCACTTCAAAACGCATAGGACTCTTTTAAGAAGCTGATGGAAACTGTGTAGAGACTGACCTTGTGATCTTTAAATAATGCAGACCAATTATTGTTGTGCACATTGTGACAAAAAAACAAGTATGAATGAGCACCTGGTGTTGGCTTAGAAGTTTCTGTATCTGTTATCAATTTTGTTAGCCTTTAGTGTATGAATATGTACTTTATTAGTGCTGCAGCTTATCACTATGTAGAAGGACAAATATCTTATTAACCACCTAGCAAGACAATGTGCAACAATTTGAAGCTGCCAAGGTTTGTACTAAAGGAAGGGATTCGCCTGAGTTCACCAAAAGTTCACGGCTGGATATTTAGAAAACTGAGTAGAGATGGTCACGTCACCCTTATGTTCAGCCGACGGACCAAACAGTAAAGGAGATGATGGACAAACTTATCACATGGGGGTGTGGATTAAGGGAGAAAACACCAATGCTGAATGGTTGAGGGAATGATGATGCTTAAGTGGCGAGGTATTGTTACACAATGAGAAAATTGGTGTAAAACAGTATCGGACACACTTTAAGTGTCGGGCCTTGGTTGTAACTTCATTGTTGCAATAAAGACTGCATTTGGATCTACACCAGCGGCTTCTGACTTGGCGAGGAACGAAAAACCACAACAATACAAATTAGAGACAAATTCATGCCATCATACCGATTCAACTTGCATAGAGTTGGACTAGAAAAGGGCACCTCTGAATTCAAGAAATCTTTCATACGTTGATGATGTTTATATCTATAACCAAAAATGAGATCTGCAGATCAATAAGATCTGTAGATATGAGGAAAGTTAAAGAAAGGAGTGAAATGATGGAAGCACAGTGAACAAAGGTTGTGAATACAGGACTGGCAGCTGACAGTATTGATGGTGGAGACAGATTTTGGATGACTTTTGGTCCCTTGGAACAATCACTGATAACGAAGGATCCAGCTGTCAAGAAATATGTTGGCAGAGCCACAAAAAAACCTAAGAAAATAATCTAAAGTACTGATATATCTTTATTTATTTAGAATACATAATTTCAATGTTTATCTTTTGTAACCTGTCCTTATCCATTGGCTTCATTTTCATTCAGTGTAGCTTTAAATTTTTTTGTTGTTATTTGTTTAGTTCTATGTTTATTAGGAGCAAATTCACAAAATCTGTGTATACATGCATACTTGTCTAATAAAACTGATTCTGATTTAAAGTATGGTGTTATTTTCTGCGGATATTCATGTGAAAGCTATACAGTGAAGAAGCAGGACAGGAAGACGCACAGAAACAAGAATGAGCTGGTTCAGGGTGAGCAAGCACTTAAAGTCTGGGGCTTGGCCAATAATGTGTGACTGTCAAAGGACAGACTTAAATGACAAAATAAAGGCAAAAAGCTAAAGAGTAAAAATATATAAATTAACTGTCAAGCTCCCTCCTGACACATGTCTGTTATTATACATATACTTTAAGATTATTTATGATTTGAAAGTGACTTATTTTAGGGCCACAATATAACTAAAAACAGTTTATCTTAAAGGTTTTGATATTCGTTTGTTGTTTGATAATGCAGGTTGCTAATGGTGATGCATTACTTTGTATAGCTATCATCCTGGATTACATGATGCGGCCAACAAAAAAATCATAGTATCTATGGACGTAGAATTAATGATGCCTAAACCAATATTTTATGCTGGTATCATAAGCTTAGAAATTGCTTTCTAAACAACTGCTTGGTCTCCCATTAGTAACAGTGAGATCAGGACTTTGGGAACAGAATATGCTCAGTCATGCTGAGGAAGCATTTTTCTTTTTAAGTTACCAACAGCCATGCATGGCTAAAAGTAAAGGCACATAGGAATAAACAAATACAATGAGCAACAACAGTAAGAAAACCATTTATTTTTCTGTTATTTTAATAATAACCTGACATAGAATATGATGAAAACAACCTCTGTGATAAAAGTATCACCCTAATTGTCCTAAAGGTAGAGACCTTCAGATTCCCCCTGTCAATCCCTCGAGTAGCATTTTTAAAAATTATAATCACTCAATAACACTACCTGTTGCTAAGTGATGTTTCAAAGGTGATGGAAAGAATAAAAACTCCAGGAAAAGTGTGTTTTATATTTGTACCTTTCTCTTCCTGTATTCGACAGTGGAATGTTTGTTCACCATAAATAGGCACATTCTGATTCCAAAGTTTATGCGCTTTATGAACACAGGCATCAGTAAGTTTTATGACATCAGTTATAAATCTTTGACCATTCTCTTACAAATATTATAACAAATTCTTTACATAGCAAACTAAACTGCAGTGTAAAATATGTACATTCAAGTCACAAGAACACATTTTCCAAACACAAAATATGGGTTACTTTGTTCATAATATTATGATTATTTAAATGATCCCTGCACTGGACACTATATAACTGTATAAGCAGTCAGTACGTCAAATAGTCAAAAATTATACAGTGTACTTTTTCAAATACAACATTTTTTATAAACTAAATTGATAATGTCTTCAACAACAGTGTCACATGAAAATGACTACTTGTGTAATAACTGCTCTGCTTCAAGTCTGTGTTCGGAACACACATAAACTTTGGAATCAGAATGTGCTTATTTATGGTGAGCAAACATTCCAGTGTCGAGTACAGGAAGAGAAAGATACAAACGAACCAACAATTGAAGACAAAACGTTAAAGCAAAATAAATAAATAAAGAAATAAATAAAAACAATTAATTGCAACAAGATTACATTTGATGCATAAGTCAACTCTTTCAGAGTTACAACAAAACACGGAGCAAACATGTTTACCATGTTATTTACAAATGAACCTATTTAATAATTGGTGTAAGAACCACTGGTCGCTAAATAAATAAACAAATAAATCACGTCGAACCAATACAGTATACCAAGCACTTCCTCAAATGTAAACCAGATTAAACCAGTATCTGCTGCTGTTATCACATGCTTGAAACTGCTTCCTGAAATAACTGCTTTTCTCAGCTTAGATACGATGCGATCCGGAACCTGAGAACAGAACATGCTGAGTCATGGTGACCAAATATTTTTCTTTTTGTTAAGCCTGCAGTCATGTCTGGTTTAAAAATTGAGAAAAGTGCAAATACTAATAGCAGCAAAAAGAATGAAATTATTTACTAGCGTTATGTCGTTAATAGATGTTTTTTAGATGCTAGTATTACACTCACTGTCCTAGGTAATAATGAGACCTCGGCATTCTGCGTCACCTAACGCCGATTCACCATGAGAAGCAATTATTAAAAATGAACTATTCAATTAACAACGCCTGTTGGGAGCTTGCCTTTTCAAAAGCGCGGGCATTAATAGAAATTCAAAATTGTATAATTACTACAGAATAAATTATTTTCTGATCAAATCTAAAAGTTTAACCACTTCGATAAATATTGCAACAAAATACTTTAAATAGCAAACTGCTATGTCAACAATTCACTCAAGCACTCAAGTCTAGCAACAAATTTCAGCTTTACAACCACAAGGCAAAGGCTAATTTCCTGGGCGTTTATATCTAGGCGTTTTATGTTGTGGAAATATGAGGAAAATGTTATTTAAAAACAAAGCATTTATTTCAGAAAGTGTCGTTTTCGATACGTGTTGTTTTGATGACGTGATACTAACGGTGAAGTAAAACAGTTTTCATTTTTGCCTCGCCTGAAAAATGCGGAAAGGCAAGACCAAGATTATGTTTCATTCAAATGAGAAAATGTAATGAAACCAATTAATAATAGTTTTAATATACACTCCCGTGAGAAATGTTGTTAGACATCGAACAGCTTGATCCCGTGACTTGTCTATGGGGTTTCTGGTGTTTTTTTATTGGCTGCTTCCTAAACCCTTTCCGTTCATTTCATTGGCTGTTTCTCTTTGCCCCTTAGACGCTGACGTCAGCTGGCTTAAACCCTTGAAATACCGAGAAGGAGCAGCAGCCATTTCAGTTCGTCCGGGATTCGCAGGGAAGTTCTTGCTTCAACAGTGCTTGAACGGAACTTCTTCGCTTACTATCCGCTGAGACTCCTGTCACATTCCTCTTACAAGCTATAAAATTATATTTTTCTACGTTTAGTTTTCTAAAAAAACAAAAAAAAGC
>JAABNX020000106.1:33405385-33419896 GCA_015163995.2 Mormyrus lacerda | reverse complement strand
CTTGGTGACCACGTCACCAACCTCGCAAAGATGGATGCAGGCAAAAACAGGATGGCTGAATACCTGTTTGACAAGCATACTTTGAGCAAAAGCAGTTAAAGCTTAGGGTGATGCATTCTGCAACCAGATCTCACTTAATTGTAACTCAATATTAAAACTGAAAGCTCTTAACAATTTTATTTACTATAATGTATGCTTTGGTTGCATCTGGTCTGGACGATAGCTGTGGTGTTGCGTTGTGCTCTGTCAAGTTACTGACGTCCATGTATTGAACTGAAAAGGTCTAATAAACATTTGTGAGCTGGATGTCTGCTTTGTTTGTCCTTTTTGGTTGCTTTTATGCAGCTGATGTGGAAATGTTTGAATGCTGAGCTTTTAAATTCAGATGAAAATGCAGTACAAAGGAAGTGCATTTTGTACCAGGGTTTTATGAAACTGTTCCCACACCCTGACTTCTGTGGCTGATGTCCAGTACATGCAATGGTTTTTCTAGTCCTTTTGCCATGACCCCTAGTGCATTACAATGTGAGATTTATATCTGCTCCATTCAGATGAAATGCTGACCAGAATGCTTTTCTTTGCCGTTTCTAATTTAATATGTTAATGCAATCAGGAGCCCCAGGGTTTGAAGGTGTATACGTAATACAACTGGATGAAGGTGGCAAGTTCGGGCAAGCAAAGACTGTATGGTGTTTTTCTCGGCTGTCAAGTATTTTTCTACATGTATATCTACAACAGAGAAGCTATGTCCAGCACAGTTTGTGCCCACCTTAATCTGGCACCCTTGAGGCAAGTCTTGCGAAAGATAAGTATAACTATGGTTTGTAAGTAAGCTAGCAGGCAACTTATCAGACTATTAACTGTTTGTACAAGCATAAGTATTGGTACAGAAAAAATCTTTGAAGACCTTGGACACTAAAGCTTTGGGTTAGCCCTCCATTTATTTGGTGCCACTGAAGTTCCTTTTTGGACTAATTTAATGACCCAGCAGTGATACTATGACTCTGTATGTTGCACAATTAGAACCAGTGACCTACTTGACACAGAGATAAACTCCTAACCCACAAAGCCAGATATTTAAAATGAATTTCATTGCATAGGCAATTGTACAATTGCATCCCCTACTGGTCAGATGAAAATGCTATATGCCCATACTAAGTTAAAATTAATCTGTATTGTTAAATTGAATTTGAAGATGTAGTTTGTATTAATCATTTCAATGTATTATTTATAAATTATGGTAAATATACAGCTCTGGACAAAATTAAGACCACTCCATCTTCAAACAAATCTGCATTTTTAAATCCTGGTTCTGCTGACAGAAGGCTACACAGCAGATTGCTTCCAGGTTAAAAACTTCTAAGACAACAGTACAAAATAATAATAAATTAAAGCAGGAGACACTGAGGGGCCAGAAACCAGCCAGGTAATGGGTGGATAAGTTTGTAACAGGCTCCTAGAGATAAAAGAAACCATCAATGAGAAACAGAGGGCGGGCAGGTTGGAGTTTACAAAAATGTATATTATATACAGAAGCATACTCTAAATTGAGAAATGAGTGAAACTAAAAAAAAGACTTCTTTTTTCAAAGTTGTATTTACTTTTTTTTATTTTTTTTTTTACAAATTTGTTTATCTCACTTAAGCCATGTAAGCTCCTTTCCTAAGAGACAGACATTTTATACTTTTATATAATGGCAAAAAAGTGAATCAAACAATAGATATCTTTTTTACCAATATATGCAAAACGGATACAAGCGAATGCACACACTTGACAGTGATGCTAACATTTCTAATGCTAGCCAGAGGATCAATGGTGAATTTTTAAGGGAGACCCAAAGTATGTGGCAGGGTCTGCTCAACCTCTCCCTGTCTGTTGATCCTGCCTGCTTCAAGATGTCCACCATTGTCCCTGTAGCAAAGACCACAAGTATAACCTGTCTTGATGACTGGTGCCCCGCTGCCCTGACCTCCATCGTCAGCAAATGCTTCGAGAGACTGGTCAGGGACTTTATCTGCTCCACCCTGCCTGCCACTTTGGACCCTTTACAGTTCGCTTATCGCCAGAACAGATACACAGACGATGCCATAGCCCTGATCCTGCACATTGTCCTCTCCCACCTGGAAAGGAGGGACATGTATGTGAGAATGCTGTTTGAAGATTCAACACCTTCAGCATCACCAAGACCAAGGACCTGATAGTGGACTTCAGGAGGCAGGGAGGAGGACACATCCCCATCTCCATCAACGAGACCATCGTGGAGAGGGTGGGCAGCTTTAAGTTCCTTGGTGTGCACATTACAGAAGACCTCACTTGGACAGTACACACCACTTAGGCAGTGAAGAAGGCACTGCAGTGCCACTTCTACCTCTAGAGGCTGAAAATATTTGACCTGACCCCACGCATCCTGAGGACATTATACAGATGCACTATTGAGAGCCCCCTAACCGAATGCATCACTGCCTGGTACGAGAGCTGCACTGCCCTCAACTGTAAGACACTGCTGAGGGTGGTACGTTCTGCCAAACAGGTGTTCGGAGAGGAGCTACCACCCCTGCAGGCCACCTACACTAGGTGGTGCTGGAGGAAAGCTACGAAAAACATCAGGGACCCCAGTCACCCCAACCACACTCTGCTCACCATGGTACTGCCTCCTGCACAGCTGCCTACACCGAGCAACGCTGGAGGAAAGCTGCAAAAATCATCAGGGATCCCAGCTACCCCATCCAAACTCTGCTCACCTCGCTACCATCAGGCAGATAATACCGCAGCATCAAGAGTCAGGCCAGCAGGGTGCAGAATAGTTTCTTCCAGCAAGAGGCTGAAGTCCAAAAGATATCAGCCATCGCCAGGTCACCACCCCCACTCCCCACTGCACAATGAATGCCTCTGGTTCAATAAACTGTACTGTATTACACCCACAGTCTATCTGTCTGCCCCATGGCATACTGTATGTATACTGTATGTATGCTGTATTGTATTGAATCATACTGTAGCATTTGTGCGTATGTTGAGTTGTATATTCTTGTACAGTTGTTTTATGTACAGTCTTTATGTATTTTTTATGTAAAAAGACTTTATTTTTTTTGTACAGTTTGCATTTATTTAATGTACTGCACTGCGAATTGGAACTCGTGACCTTTCACTCATTATTTCACCCGCTCTAGTGATGCAACAATAAAAGTGATTTTATTTGATTTTGAATGTCTGAGGCACCAGTTGATAACATAGAATTGACAATGTGTCCAGTAAAACCTGCCAAAAGTGATCCCTGCCTTGGTTCAGAGAGAGCACTTCATTATTGTTATATGGGCTGTATCAGCCTGTCACTGATTTTCCTGCGAAGTTCACAAATGAAAAATAGCCTGCATGTGCAGTGAGGGAAATAATTATTTGACCACCAGCTGAATTCTTAAATTGACCCATTAATAAAGAAATAAGAAGTCTATAACTTCACTGGTATGTTTATTTTAATAGAATAAGAGTTCCCGCCATAGGTTTTCTATGGGATTAAGGTCCGGAGACTGGCTAGGGCACTCCATGACCTTAATCTTCTTCTTCTTGAAGCACCTTAGAGTTGTTGTCTTGCTGGAAGACCCATCCACAATGCATTTTCAGTGCCCTGGCTGAAGGAAGGAGGTTCTCTTCCAAGATTTTACGCTACATGGCCCAATCCATTTTTCCTTCAATGCAGTGCAGCCGTCCTGTACCCTTGGCAGAAAAACACCCCCAAAGCATAATGCCTCCACCTCCGTGTTTGACAGTAGGGATGGTGTTCCTGGGCTTACAGTCAGAATTCATTTCCCTCCAAACACAAGTAGAGTTGATGCCAAACAACTCTATTTTGGTCTCATTAGACCACATCACTTTCTTCCAAGCCTCATTGGAATTATTCCAGTGTTCATTGGTTTACTTCAGATGGGTCTGAACATGGGCCCTCATGAACAGGGGTACATTGTGAGCACTGCTGGATTTCAAACTATAACTGCATACTGTGTAACCAATGGTTTTCTTGGCAACCGAGGTCCCTGCTGCTTTGAGATCATTAACAAGCTCCTCTCGTGTCATTCTGGGGTTACTTTTCTTGAGATCATTGATGCCGGACAAGATGAAATCTTCCAGCTTTGAATGCTGCAGCATTAAGAGTTCCTTTCACTTGAAGTAAGGGGCTAAATCCAACCCCTGAAAAGCAACCCCACACCATAATCTCCCTTTCACCAAATTTTATACTTGGCATAATGCAGTCAGGCAAATACCGTTCTCCTGGCATCCGCCAAACCCAGACTCCTCCAGTGATTAGTCACTTCAGAGAACACATCTCTACTGCTCTAGAGTCCAGTGGCAGCGTGCTTTGTACTACTGCATCCGACGTATTGCATTGCACTTGGTGATGTAAGGCTTGGATGCAGCTATTCGGTCACGGAAATCAACTGCATGAGGTTCTCTCGCACTGTTCTTGAGCTAATTAGAAGGCCACATGAAGTTTGGAGGTCTGTAGCTATTGACTCTGCAGACAGTGGGCAACTTCTGCACACTGTGTGCCTCAGCATGCGTTGTTCCCGCTCTGTGATTTTACGTGACCTACTATTTTGTGGTGGGTTGCCGTTGTTCCCAATTACTTCCACTTTGTTATAATACCGCAAACAGTTGCCCATGGAATATTTAGTAGCCGAGGAACTTTCACAAATGGACTTATTGCACAGGTGGCATCTTATCACGGCACCACTCTTGATTTCACTGAGCTCCTGAAAGTGACCCATTATTTCACAAATGTTTGTTGAAAGAGTCTACATGCCTAGGTGTTTGATTTTATACACCTGTGGCTATGGAAGTGATTGGAACACCTGAATTCAATTATTATGTCCCAATACATTTGGCAATATAGTGTATGTGGAAATGAACTCTTTTGTACTTGGAGCACCAGATACTCATTTAGTATCCAGGACATTCAAACAATTGTGGATGAGGGGCAATAAGCTCTAGAAAAATATCAATGACATTAATATAGTTCAAAAGTTCATATTTATCTGTTTTTTAAATCGTCTACACAGTGACACAAACACTGTTTAGTTCTCTGCCTTCTTCGGAATACTGAACAATGTATACTCTGAAGCTTAACACAGATTGCCTCAACACCTGGCTGAACTACTTCTGGATTGTATTCAATTGAAAACTTGTTAACAGATACTAAGCAGCGGGTAGTTATTAGAGGCACACAGTCACAGTGGACATACGTTCATAGTTGGGTACCACAGGGTTCAGTTTTAGGACCATTGTTGTTCCTAATTTACATTAATGGTATTGACACCAATACATACAGTAAACTGGTTAAATTTGCAGACGACACCAAGGTGGATGGTAGCAGATACTAAATTAGCAGCACAGAGGCTACAACGGGATTTGGATTTAATTAGCAACTGGGCAGATACTTGGCAGATGAAATTAAACATAGATAAATGTAAGGTAATCCACACAGGGAGCAGAAATATTTTATGGGTTTTACTGAAATAAAGGTAGCTGATCCTCTCGTTTGTAAATTTCTTATGTTCAAAGAAGTAGAATATTCTCAGATGTCAGTCACCGGATCTCAACGCCATTGAGCATGCATTTCACTTGCTAAAGACTAAACTACAGACAGAAAGACCCCTTAAGCAAACAGCAACTGAAAGCTGCTGCATTAAAGGCCTAGCAGAGCATTAAAAAGGAGGAAACACAGCATCTGGTCATGTCCATGAGTTCAAGACTTCAGGCAGTCATTGTCTGCAAAGGGTTTTCAACTAAGTATTACAATTGAACATTTTATTTGCAGCTATATTAATTTGTCCAATTACTTATGAGCCGCTGAAAGGAGGGGATTGTGTAGAAAAATTACTTTAGTTCCTCACATTTTTATGCAATATTTTTGTTCTACCCACTGAATTAAAGCTGAAAGTCTGCACTTCAACTGCATCTGACTTGTTACTTTTAAAATTTATTGTGGTAATGTACAGAACTTAAAAAATTAACAACTTTGTCTCTGTTCAAATATTTATGGTCCTGACTGTAAATCTCTATGCTACATCTAAGAGTAAGGAAATGTGGAAAAAAGTAATATACCCAAATAAAAAAATTGTGAAGAATCATGACTTTTGTGACATTTCTCAGCATATAAACATTAGCAATATAGTGTACGTGGAAATGAAGGAACTCCTCTGTACTCTGTACTCTGCACCAGATACTCATTTAGTATAGCTACCCGGTTGAATTATTGGCAAAGCCCAAAGACTGATGATTCATAAACCAAAGGGGAACTTTATTTTTAATGAATTCACTATAAGAGCTAAATGAAAGAAAAGAATAAATTAAAATACATTCCCACGACTTCCATGTATGTACACGCATAAAAATAAATGAGCTCTTTTCAGATTCTGTTGCTGCATAACTTAAATTTTACAGTAAAACAAACACTCTACCTTGTTTACCCTTTCAACCAGGCACTAAAACCTTTCGTTTAAGCCATAGTCCCCAGCTTGTGTTTTTCTCTTTTTCTCCTTTCTCCTTCCCGTGAGCAATAACGCATTGCGTGCCGTATTCACCTTAAGCCGTCAAAAAAAAGAATGATACGTGCAACTGTCAAAGGAAAAGTCCTTGCAGCATTTTGCACCAAAATGGAACATATTGGAAAATACACAAGTTGCCAACAAAAGAAATAATAATAATAATATTCAGATAAAATATCTAAATTCACAGTTATTTATATTTAGTATCCAGGACATTCAAACCATTGTGGATGAGGGGCAATAAGCTGCAGAAAAATATCAATGACATTAATCTACCAATAGCCTGAACGAGTACACAGAGGCTGTAACATCCTACATCAGTTTTTGTGAGGACTGCTATGTACCATCACCTACCAGGGTGAGTTATAGCAACGACAATTCAATTCAATTTAATTCAATTCAATTTTTTTATTGTCATATGTACAAGTACGAGTACCATGTACAATGAAATGCTTACTTGCATGTGCCCCTGCAGACAGTGAACATAGACAAGAGGAAAAAAAAACACAAAATAAGGTCCAT
The DNA here is from genome assembly GCA_015163995.2 of Mormyrus lacerda. Lineage (NCBI taxonomy): Eukaryota > Metazoa > Chordata > Actinopteri > Osteoglossiformes > Mormyridae > Mormyrus > Mormyrus lacerda. The sequence goes on along the minus strand of JAABNX020000106.1, from coordinate 33,412,835 downwards.
TGAGACCAAAACATCATGCTATAGGGACAGTTTCCTCCCCACTGCAGCCCACCTCATCAATATGGCGAAACAAAACGGGTTTCATTGAACTGATAACACATGGGGACTTGAAATAAACAAGGGATCAAAGCGAGGGAAAGAACTGGGGCAGACACGAGTGATGCTAATGACCAGACTAGCGAGGATATAGGGCAACAAGCAAGAGGTGTGGCCTATCAGGATCATGTCACGGAGGAGACAGGAAGATGAAGCAGATGTGGCAGACAAGATGTGACAGTCTGACACCACATCTGTAATAAGAACCAGTTTCATCTTATACCCTGGGAATGTCATGTTGATGTTACTTTATATTTTCATCTTATAAGCACTTATTAACAAGTGTATAACAATTCCAGCTTCGAGCTACTGTATAATTTGTCCATGTGCAAAGCAACATGTTTTAAAATACTGCTGTTCTAATGTGAATTTGTACATACTGTGCCCTACAAAATGTTCAGGACAAAGCCATTAGCCTGTGCCAACCACCATTCCATGGGTTTACTCCCCTAGCCATCATACCTCTCACACATGGCATTGGGACAGTGGTTGATGGAGCACCTTTAGGGACCACTGCAGCTCCGATATCCCCGCAAATTTAGCCTGAGGTCATGAGACCCCAGATACCCTGGGATGTCAAAAGGAGGCATAGTAGAGGTCTTGGTGAAGAAGAGGCAATGTACTGACCTCAGCTTCCTGGACCCCAACGAGAGCGGTCAGCATCAGAAACTAAGGAGGGAGATTGCATGTGTCCCTACAGTACATGCAGTGGCTCACACAACAGAGTGCTAGACGCATCACAGCACCCTGTTAATGAAACAGCCAGGCAGCCCAGACACAGACACATACAGCTCTGGAAAAAAAATTAAGAAACCACAGCACAGTTTTTTGCTTCACTCATTTATCAATGTATGGGTGTGCATCAGCAGCATGGTTCTCTTCTTTTTAGTAATGAAGGGCTCCTTCCTTGCTTTATGGTCCTGCTTCTAGGAGCCTGATGCAAACTGTCCTAGCAGTGCACTTCACACCTGCACAATGTTTCCCATTCTTTTTGAAGTTCACTTGACGTCATCCTCATGAGAAATGAGAAACTGTCAGATAAGTTAACAGTCATCTCTGGCATTAGAAAGTCACTTCCACCCTTTACCTGGTTGGTTTCTGGTTGTTTCCAGTGTCTCCTGCTTCACCTGTTCTTGTACACTGCTGTCTTACTAATTTTGAACATGGAAGCAATCTGCTGCTCAGTGTAGCCTTGAGAATTAAACCAGGATTTAAAAATGCAGATTTGTTTAAAATCCATACATGCATACATACAGTGAGAGAGAAAACAAAAAGAGATAAGAGTCAAACCCTCAGTTAAGCCCAGAACAGAGAATCTCTCAAGGACCAATATCTGCATTACATTTATTTATGGGTGGTTATTTAGAGAAAAGGCAGAGAAGCAGAAAGAAGTGAGTAGTGACCGTCATGCATGTGTAAATCAATCTGAGAGAGGTACAGCCGATGAGCTGCTGGCAGAGCGAAAGAGATTAAGTCAAGCACCAGTATGTGGTAGCAATTGGATGGTGCTTTTTTGGTATTGGGGGTGGGTATATTAGTGATATAAAAAGGCAGAAAATACACAAGTGGGGAAAGAATAAAGAAGGAAAAGGAGTTTCGCCATTTTTTTGTATCCAGTACCAGAAAGCAAGGTGGAAATATCTAACTGGTAAGTTGTGTATTGTGATGTAAGAGTATCATAATTGTATTTGTTGATGTTTTCAGATGATTCCAAGTTATCTTTTCAGAAATCTTTGGAAATACTACAGGACAGTAGCATTTTAACATTTTCATGTTTTAGTGTGGATGTTTTCAAAGATGGCTATAGATGGAATTAACTAATGTAAAATGGTTTCAATAAATTGTGAAAAAGTACAATAACACAATACAGAATATTGTAATACATTTCTATGGCTTATTAACCAAGTGTTTTTTGTAAATTTAAATATATAACCATCCCCAAAATTGAAAAAGATTTCAAATCAAATTCTTTCTTATTTGGGTTTTTAGGTGCATTATTTGTCTGTTAAATAAACATAGAAACTTTTGAAAATACTATTTATCAATATCTTAAACCTGTGATGGTGCAGATTGTGGAGTTTGTTGTTTGAATGCAGTTTGCAATATTACATTAAAAATTCTTTTGTGGACTTTGCAGTGTTCAGTTCAGTAAAGCTGAACATTCTCTGTGCTTAACTTGATATGTTTTATATATGTTTTCTTTGTTTCACAACACATTATGATGCACAGTCCAGTGGCTTCAAACCCATCATATCTCTGAATAAACCAACAAGCTCCTAAAGCAGAATTTATGTACGCTTTGATTCCCCACAGTGGCAACAAACTGGGAGGTAGGGGGAAGAGCTTTCATCACTCAGGATGAGGAGGAGTCACACTGTCCTTATCTATTTAAGCTTTAGGATTTTTGGATTAATTTCCACATGGATTTTGTTACATTAGTGGAGAGACAGGCAAGGACAACATGGTGGTGTATTATGGGAATGGAGAATAACAGAGTGTCAAGGGGATTGAGGTCAGCCATATCGCACAGCTGGCTTATAATTTCATTTTACCCCACCCTTGACATGTGAAACAAGCTATCCAGTGAAGAAAGAGAGAAAGCAAGTACAAGTGAAAGACCATTATTAGCGAAAAATAAGAAGGAAGCAAACAGACAGAGTGATTGAAGAGAGAATTACATATATAAAAAAAATTCTACTGAATAGGCAGCAAGCGACGTGGTGGTCAAGGACAAAAAATTATTTAAAAAGGTTCCCTGCTACTGTAACAGTGAGATACTCAACTGAAAATTCTCCAGGAAAAATATACAGCTGTCCAAATGAGAATCAAATAGGATATTCACCTTGTATTAGTTTCAGGTACGCAATGAAATGTTAACAGGGCCCTATGCTTTTCCGGTTTTTCCCTTTCCTTTAGTGTGTTATGGAGCTTTATGGGCATATAAATGGTCTGCAATGTTTTAAGGGATTAACTCTCACAGCAGAAACCACTCTTCCCTAATCTTCTTGAAACACCTTGTTGTAATTCTAGGTCTTACTTCCGTTACATGGTTAGGTCACCTTGTAACACAATCATTATTGGTTGACTACCTGCAAGGATCTGAATGCAGACTGCAAATCGTGTAGGGCAAGCTGATCAATCAGACAAGCTGACCAATCAGAGCACACTGAGCTCATCAGGGGTGGGGATTAAAAGTTCAGATAGAGTTCTGGACAAAGTGGATAGAGATGCACAATATGAGAAAAATAAAGTATTTTGAAACATTAAAGCATGCAAATCTATTCTAATACACCCAAAAAAATAAAATTATGAACAGTGCAAATGAGCATATAAAGTCCCCTTTAATAATTTGTATTAATGGTAGATAATGTGCTTTTTCTTCAGCAGAACTGCAATGCATTGGACCAAGTTAGAACTGCGGTCCCGAAGAGAGGCTGACTCATCTGAACCCAAACCGTCAGCAGCACCAGACCCAGAGCCCAAACCTCCAGTTCTAGCACCATCAGTTCCAGCGTCACCTGTGCACCCCCACTATCACCACCATGAATTTAGTGACATCAAGAACAAGTTTATGAATGAACTGGGCCGAATGCCAAGTAAGTGCCGATCTCATTTACCCACACTGGTTAAGCTTATTACCCTGACTAAGGATGTCTTTGATTGTACCTGTCTTTTTTCCACTTTTCCCCACAACGCACTATTCATTACATAATAATTATATTTAAAATATAGTCTGTCACATGGTAAAAAGGATGAAATAGCAGTAAATGAATTAGATCTTAAAATGTTAAATTCAGGATTAATTCCTTGAGTGAATTTAGGGCACTGAATATAAGTTCACTAAAATTCCCATGACAGAATTCCAAGACAAGTGTTAAGAGTTCAGACAAAATGACATTGAGGTAAAAATGGTATATTCTACATCTTAAAATGAATTAATTTGTTATTTCTTACATTTTCAAAATCTTTCTTAATTTGTTACATCTATCACACTATCACACTGCTAATTTCCCTCTAGAAACTGCAGTCTCACTTTCACCTCACAACCCAAGATCTTTTACTTTCTTCGTTTTGACTGCGGGTCCAGTTTTCTGCTTAAGAGCTTTAATAGTGGAACCAGTTTTCTCCACTTATAGTCACAGTAATTCATTTCTGGCCTAAGACCTCAGCAGTGCTTTGAGTGTGTTGATCTTGAACTGGGATAGTAGCAATATATTCTCCAGCGGTGCATCTGTAGATTAATCATCCAAGCTTCTAAAAACATTTGTGACTCTAAATCACATTTACGGTGTGATTGTGAGTGTGATGAAATGAATACTGTGTTATATATAATGATACCTGTATCCATATTTTTTTCAGTTCCTCTGTGGGCAGTAGGAGCTATCCTGGTTGTACTCCTGGCTTTAGTAGCCTGTGTCATCTTCTGTATTGCTAAAAAGTGCTTGGGCAAAAAAAAGAAAGCAAAGAAGGTGCGAGAGAGGAAAACTGGCTGCAGGAGGAGGGGCGATAAAGAAGGAGATGGTGAGGGTGGCAATAAGGTAATAATGACAAGGAGAAAAGAGAGGAGGAGCGAGCTTTTGTACAGCTACTGTATACACTATAACAATAGTACGTTGCGATGACACATACTGTCCAACAGGATGAAGGAGATAAGAAAGAAGGAGAAGGAGAGGAGAAGGAAGAGGAGAAATTGGGTAAGCTGGAGTTCTCCTTGGACTACAACTTTACAGAGACCCAGGTATGTTTCTGTCTGTTTGTAGCATGATTGTCATGTTATTTTTTTTTTAACCGTAATGTCATAATGTGTGTTTTCACCTGGCTTGTGTAGAACACTTTACTTGCTGCTAGTATATCTAGGAAGTCTCAATTTTGTAAATTCTATCTCTCCTACCCTCCACTTTTTTAAACCAGTGATCATATACCTTTCCTCTTCCTCCTGCACTCAGTATCATTGCATATAACAGTCACTGTATATAACAGTCACTGTCCTCTTCCCCTCTAGCTGATAGTGGGGATACTCCAGGCCCAGGATCTTGCCGCAATGGATATGGGGGGAACATCAGACCCCTACGTTAAGGTCTACCTGCTCCCTGACAAGAAGAAAAAGTTTGAGACTAAGGTTCAGCGCAAGAACCTGTGTCCTGTCTTCAATGAGACCTTCACCTTCAAGGTCTGTGCAGTAATCCCGTGTCTGATATTATGGCTGTTGTACCTGGGTCAAAGATTTATAAGGTTTTCAAAGTTGCAAAAAAACACAATTACAATTCCCTAAAAGCCTTTTTATGCTCATTGGTGTGTCACCTGTACCCCCATATTATTAATATTCACGAAGAAAGCCAACAATCATATTTTTTGTGATTCATATGAATGCAGTTTAGCAAAATGTCATTAAGTGTAATGCTAAGTGTTTTTCCCAAAACAATTTTTATGCACATGTTTTCATTATCTATCCATGATCAGACTGGTAGAAATAAAACTACCCAGAAAAAAATGACACTTTTTATTTTAAATGCAACATGTGTCACAGATACATTTAAATTTTTTTAACAGAACTTTTCTGCCTATACACTGGAAAAAATGTAAATATTCTACATATTGTTGCTATCCCCCTTCATGAATAGTCACCTTATCATGGTTGAGGGGTTTGTGTGCCTCCATGATCTTAGGAGTTATGTTGTCAGGGGCAGTTGCCCCTTGTAGGGTCTCCCAAGGCAAATTAGTCCCAGGTGAGTGGCCAGACAAAGTGCAGTTCAAACAGACTTTAGTGATGATTATTATAAAGGACCATGTTATCCTGGCTGAATTGGGGAGACAAAGGCCTCATCCTGGAGCCAGGCCTCGGGCAGGAGCTTGAGAGCAAGCACCTGGTGGCCGGGCCTCCACCCATGGGGTCTGGCTAAGTGAAGCCTGAAAACATAACATCGGCCTGCCCTCCCTACCACCAACTGCAGGAGGAGGGAAATAATTATTTGAACCCGTGCTGAATTTCTAAGTTGACCTATTAATATAGAAATTAGAAGCAAATTGAAATTGAATTTGTCATTTATGTAGAGTAATAAGTATTTGATCTCTTGGAACACTTGCTTTAGTACTTGGTGGAATAACCATTGTTGGTAAGCAACTGCTGTTAGACATTTCTTCTAGCTGGTCTTGAGGTTTGCATGCTGGTCAGCAGGAATTTTCATCCCCCCCTCTTTGCAGATCACCTCTAAATCGTTAAGGTTTGTACTGTAGGCTGTCACTTTGATACAGAAAACTTGAGTTTTCTCCATAGGTTTTCTGTGTGATTAAGGTCCAGAGACTGGCCAGGGCACTTTCTGTTATGCATTTTCTGTTCCCTGGCTGAAGGAGGGAGGTTCTCTTCCAAGATTTTACACTACATGGCCCAATCCATTTTTCCTTCAATGCAGTGCAGCCGTCCTGTACCCTTGGCAGAAAAACACCCCCAAAGCATAATGCTTCCACCTCTGTGTTTGACAGTAGGGATGGTGTTCCTGTGGTTATAGTTAGCATTCATTTCCCTCCAAACACAGCAAGTAGAGTTGATGCCAAACAACTCGATTTTGGTCTCATCTGACCACATCACTTTCTTCCAAGCCTCATTGGAATTATTCCAGTGTTCACTGGCTTACTTCAGATGGGTCTGAACATGGGCCCTCATGAACAGGGGTACTTTGTGATCACTGCAGGATTTCAAACTATAACTGCATACTGTGTTACCAATGGTTTTTTTGCTGCTTTGAGATCATCAACAAGCTCCCCACATGTACGTTCTGGAGTTAGCCTGTTTTTTTAGGTCCAGGGTGATTGACAATTATTGTGTCTTTCTTCCATTTGCAAATAATTCCACCAACAGTTGTCACTTTCTCACCAAGTTGCTGCTGGTGGTCTGTAGCCCATTCCACCTTTGTGAAGTTCAACAATCTTGTCTCTGACATCCTTAATGTCATGACCGAGAGTGCCGGGAGCGCAGATAAAAGCGCAGTTGAGGCAAACACGGGGTTTAATGGAAATGGGAAATGATGGGAACAGGCAAAAACGCCGGCTGACATTACAATGACTGGACTGGGGAAACAAACGGAAACGGACTGAATACAATGGCCTAATGACAACAATCAGGAACAGCTGATAAACACGGGGATTCCACATAGGGTTAACGAGGGGGCGTGGCACATGGAAGAAGCGGACGATCAGGGCAGGACAGGACCACCCCAAAGGCACGCACTCCGGAGGGAACCACAGGGGGCAGAAAGGGAATAAATCAAATATTTATTTCTCTAGATAAATGACAAATTGATTTATACCTATTACATAATGATTTTTTCTTGTTTGTTTTGTTGAAAATGTACTTACC
>JAABNX020000106.1:33382487-33394674 GCA_015163995.2 Mormyrus lacerda | reverse complement strand
CATGTATTGGACACTCGGGTGAGGAGAGGGGCGAGGCTGTCAACCGATCACCACCTGGTGGTGGGTTGGCTCCGCTGGTGGGGGAGGAAGTCAATACTCAGATCATAAAATCTGTTATGAAATTATAAGGAGTATAATTTTTATTTATGATGTCTGCTGACTGCTGGGTCACTGTTTTTTTCTTGGAATTTTTTCTTGTTTGAGTTCACAACATTTGGTGATTGCTATCAGAGATTGTGACCTCTCTGCTTCTTCCCATTTGCGAACAAGGACCTGCTCATATCAGTAATAACAATGTTGAATTCTTGATCATGAACTTGATTTTTCATGGAGAATTAGATTGTAAACAGCTGACATTTATAAGTAAAAATTAACTTTTAAAAATAATGCGAACATCCCTGTACTGGCGGCTTGTGCCTTGTGCAAGGTGCTTCTTGTTGTAGTATCCAGGCTCTCCGTAACCCAGTACTGCATAAGATGAATAATATGTGTTTGTTTTGTTATTTCTAAAAACGTTTTTGTTTTTTTTCTAAAAATGATCCTCTTCTCTTTTCCAGGAGCAGTTAGACAGAAGAGTCGAGTGAATGTGTTGCTTGTTGGCAGTGGAGACCCAAGACATATCCTCAAAACCATCGCCCACCTGAGCGACACCGATACCCTACATGTGGGTGCCTGGGCGCCTGCAACTCTATCGTTGGTCAAAGGGCTGACTGACTAGCAATCTTTCTGAGGAAATGTATACACAAATGAAGGTTGCTTTAAATGGACTTAGCCAGCATTATTTTAGCATTCCATATTAAACAAATGGAAACATACACCTTATTGTAAAATAATTATTTCCTCTTTGATGTGACAATGATTTTCTTCTGTATTAAAAAAAAGTAGAGGGTGGTATTATTGCTATAATTTTTATTATTTCTGTCTTTCTGGGCAAATGTACTTAGTATGTTTTAGTTCAGAGGTTTTATTTTAAAAGGCAAGTGTTATCTTCTTTCTCTTTGCCTTTACAGGTGTGGGTGGTAGAAAACTGCTTGGAAGTGGTAGCTAGGCAGCTGTTGCTGCTCTCTCTGGCCCTCACTCATCCGCGCAGCATGGGACTACATGGTCAGCATCTGGCACTGTACATAAGGTCAGAATGTGATTCACAAAGATTTGTATTTGATGCATCAATATCATTGTCTTTCAGAGAAAACTGAGGTATTCCTGGAGATCTTTGGGAACACTGAGGTCCGCAGTCAGACCGAGCAGATGCTCAGACACATGGCCAGGCAGCTTTCCTTGGGTGTTACAAACACACTCACAGGCCTCAGCAACTCCTGTCTAGACACTACTCATCTTAGGGTGAGTCATGTGTTTGGATACTTTGGATACCTTGAAGTTGCACGACTCGATATCTTTGCTTTCTTATTTTCTCACAATAAATAAAACTTAGGTTTTCTTTATTCTTTCATTGCACAGCTTATTCTTGGAACAAAATAAAATAAAATAAAATCTTCCTAGCATAATGGAAACAGTCCTGCCTGTCAGACAAGGCTGTCTGTCTTACTACTGGGAATGAAAACCTACAATTTACATTAGCTCTCTGATTTCATTTCAGTTTAAGGACCGTGATGATCTGGACAGGATATTCAAACAATGGATACATCCACCCTCTTCATCACCTTCCATATCGAAGGTCTGGGATAGCCGGGTTAGGCAGCACCTGGGCACGCGCTATGATTCTAGACTCGGATGTTTCGACTGGGATCTTATGATGAAGCTGCATCAGAGACAAGTGAGTGTTTCACCTCTGTTGTAAAAAGTGTTTTTAAAAAGAGTTTTAAATCCATCCATTCATTTTGCAACTGCTTATTGGAGTCGGGACCATGGTGGGGACTGGGGGGGGGGGGGGTGTTGTGGCCTAGAGCCCATGCCAGGTAGCACTGGGCGCTTGCCAGAGATACACCTTTGTACAACGTTGTTCACTTATTCATATGTTGCACTTGTCTTGTTTTGCATTGTCTATTATTTTATTGCAGTACTATTTGTCCTTTTGTCCCCGCATGTGCCTGCCCCTTCTCCTGCAGCTGTGGCATAAGAATATCACTGTCCCCTACATATGACAAAAATGTGACATTTCAAACTTTAACTTTAGAGTAAGCCATGCTGCATGTCTTTGGACTGCACGAGGAAAAGGAGTAACCAGAGGAAACCTATGGAACTCCTTACACACAGAGGCAGATACAAAGCCTCCAGCTGTAGTGGTGTCAGGCAACCTGCTAATAGCATGCTGGCCTAAAACTGTGTAGCATTAAATCGATGATAATTTCTACAAACATAGTACTGAAAAATACTGATTGCCATTAGGGCAGCTGTGTTTCTGTGCATCCAGTATGTTTGTATGAGCACCAGTAATTTTGTGTTTTTTCCTCTCTCTCAGTGTACAGTCATTAACAAGCAGCAGTATATCAGGTGGAGGGAGCGAGGTGTGGCTTTTGAGATGAGGGAGGGTCTTTACCAATCCACCAATCACAGTCTGCTTTCCACCCGCATACTCAATCACGTTAGTATTCACTTGTAACTTGTATACTTACATGATTATTCATACAGACATGTAAATTGGTAGGTATTTTTGTTTGAGACCCAGTTTGATGAGTGGTGCATTCTAGCACATTATTATTTTTGACTACAAATCTATCTAATAATTGAGTGTAATAAATACTTAACTGTAGGAATCTACAGACTAACTTGCCATTAATTATGTCTTGTGTTTTATTTCTATAACAGTAGTTTCTTGAAATTAAGCGGATACAGTATGAGATATTGATAATAGTTTGGAATAAGATAAAATCTTATTTTAAACATGGTAATTGTTAAAAGGTGCAATGATGACATTCTTGGTGGATTTGGTTGTTTGTTTTTCTGTCAGAGGGGAGACAGAGCGGCAGTTCGAGGGTACTGGGGGGATATTGTTTCCAGTCCCTATCTCTCTTTTGGCATTGAAACAGACAACAAGACTCTTATGAAGACACAGAATGGGCAGCATAACAAGGTATAGTACCCTTCCCTTTCTTTTTTGTACAGAAAATAAAATGTATCCAGGATATTTTACAGCAGCATAATAGTTTAGATCAGTTGTCATTAATCCTTCTGGGGATGTACCTGAATAGGAAATGTGTGTACAGAAAATGGACGGATGGATGGATGGATGGATGGATGACTGGATGTTATTGCTGTATACAGATGTTTGGAGCAATGCAAACCTGGCCAATACAATAATGAAAAATAATATTAATTAAATAAATTTACATGTATATAATATATAATAATATAATAATAGTAATATTTTTCCATATGAATATCTATTCACATTATTCACACATCAGCTCAAAATGTTCCAAAAAACATACGATTCTCCTGTTGTTACTTTCAGAGTCATTTTTCATAATGAATGGATATTAAAGAAAAATATAATTGTCACTATTTTGTAGAAATCAGTTTTCACTGACATCAAAGGGTTTTTTTGTCACTTTTTTTGCCAAATTATGTTGTTCATGATTGATTTATAATAGCAATAAAAGGGTAAAACATCCAAGAGGATGGAAACTTTTTTATAGGCACTGTATGTAATACAAACTATAGATGAATACTTCACAATCTCTACAGGTGGATGTCCAAAGACATTCAAATAGCTGACAGAATTTGAAACCTCTGACACCTCTGGATGAATTGGATGTTATCAGTCACATGATATTGCATAAATGAAGCAAGCGCCAATACCTAGCTTTGTATCACTGGGCTTCAATTTGGCAAGAAAACTCTCGACATTATCTGTCCCATCACTATTCTTCTCTACAGACAGCCCAGGATATTTCTTATCACAATGTCCAGGAGCTGTTACAGTCGCTTTCCAGCAGGGGTCTGTCATCTTCTCATGAAGAGATGCAGGAAACAAATGCTCAAGACAGCCTACAAGTTCCCGCACCATCTTTGTCTGAAGCCACTCAGAAGTTGCCTAATGGTGAGGCCAGTTGATTCTGCACTGAAACCACCCTCTGCTTTATCAGCAGATAAAAATTTGCACAAACAACATTGAGCACAATTTAGTTTTGATCTGGAGTCCTTTACATTCTGTTGTTGATGTTAATGAAAACATTAATAACTTGCTTGAATAGTAAAGATACTACTGTATATAGGGATTATAACAGTAGTGATTGTAAATAATTACAACATCATTAAATTGGTGCATAAGGGCTGGCGATTATGATTTTCTACTTATTTAGAGTACTTGATGATTTAAATGAGATAAATGTAGCTGTAAGTACAGTAATTAACAGAAATAATATATAAGTAGTGGTAAGTTCCCATGTCATTTACCTGAGCAAACCTACTTATTGGTTCATTAGACTCATAATTACTAGTATGTATTAGTAAGATGATGATTATGTATGCTATATAATAATGGTTAACTAAATTTAAAGTTAACAGTGTTCAATGACTTGTTATGTACATAATCACTAATCACTTGGTTATAAATAAGACTTAATTAGGTCTGGGTTGGTTCATGATTAATTAAGAACATAATAGTATATAATTTGTGACGCAGTGGCTTTTGTAGGAGCCCTTTTTTCTGGTGTGCACCTCAACTACCCAAGATACAAGCACGGTTCTGACAGAAAAAAACGGCAAGAAAGGTAAAAAAGGAAAAGGGCAGAGTGAGAAAAGGCAAAGGCGAAACAGGCACAGAGCAGTGGGGTAGGCAAAGCAGCAGGCACAGAGCAAGCAGAGTGGTAGCAACATAGGCAGCAGTGGAATTAACAAAACAGATGAGCCAATAACAGTTATGGTGTCCCAGCTAAATTCGTATAATATGGGATAGATCATAAAAAGTCACTTATGCAACCGCAGGCTAAGTACCAAATTGGCAGAATGAACTAGTCTAATGACACATAAAGCTTATGATCAGCACCAGTAACTTCGTGAGCTGCTGGCATCATGCGCCTATGCACGGCCAGATACACTGAAACTAAAAGGAAATTAAATAAAGGATTAGTCACGGACCATGAGGCAGTTGCTTCCTTCCATTATCGGAGTAGTGCCCTTGAGACCTACACCCATTCCTCATAATTAGGACATTGCTTCTTCTTCCAAAACGCAGAAATTTCTTGGAACTCTGGCTCAGCCTGCTGAAGAACACACAAATTACATGGAAATATGCAGTGGTCACTTGAGCTGCCTCAGTGAGACTTGTGATGTATCAGGGAGGGAACTGCCAGGAACCATATCTTCTACTTCCCATTGACCCAATAAGTGTTGGCGGGACAAAGCATCTGCATTCCCACTACTTCTCCCCGACCAATACTTGATCTCAAAATCAAAGGAAGCGTGCTGAGCCATCCAGCATTGTTCAGTAGCACCCAACTTAGCAGAATGCAGATGACTAAGTGGGTTCAACAGAACTTCCTGAATTTCTTTGTCATAACCCACTTAAATGCTAGAAATTCCAACTTATTGGAGCCGTAGTTCACCATATTGGACTCCAGGGGCTTCAGGCTTTAGCTGGCATAGGCAATTAGTGGCACCTTGTGTCCCTGCCCCTGAGAGATCACTGCCCTAAGGCCACCATGATGCGAGAAGTCAGCATAGGCAAGCACTGGTGCCATTGTAAGCCTAAGCTTGAGCTCCTTGACGCTCCTTTGGAGCAAAAAGTCAGTTGAGTCCTCATTAACAATCAGTATATGCACACTGCTTCTTACCACTCACACTAACGCAGGGGACACCAGAAATCAACCAGGTACAGTAAGCCCAAGGATGAAGGTTCAAACAAAATGATAGCACCTGAATGCTGTCCAGAACAGGTGGCCGCTACCAACTTCATCGTTCCCTGAGGGATGTGACATACCTTCCCACCCTGACTCTAACCTTTCCTGGGGCACCCTCAGGTTCCTGCACTCTAGAGCTATGACACTGTTTCAGGGCCTGCATAATAAACGCATAAGCCATAAACACTGAAGGCAACTCAAACAAGACTGAACCATGCTGCACAAAGAGCTCCTTATTGCTGCTTTTGATCACGTTCATTCCCAAATCAGCAGGAACCTGACAAGACACAGCACCTGGGGGATCCTTAACCACCAGTACCCCCACACTGTGACATCACAAAGTTCAACCTCCAATTCCAATTACCTATAAAGAGGCCCATTGTCCACCCGGAATTACTACCAGTGACAAGCCCTGAGCCAGTAGAAGCCCCACCTAAACCGTGGCTCTGAAAATCGGTGGGCATTACTTTTCTGGCACCTGTGCTGGGCAACACTCCTCCCTAGAATGAGAGGATACATGTGACGACTGGGGCTAGGAAAATGCATCCCATCACATTCCCAAGCAGTGTGATCCAGCTGTTGACAACTTATGCATATGATAGGATTACGCCCAGGTGAACAATTGCACTGATGAGAGTGCTGCAAGAGGGTTACACTCCAAGAAAGTTGCCAAAACTGCTCGTGCTGACCTTTCAGCAGTTCCCTCAGCTCCTACATCTCAAAGTCCTGAACTCAATTACTCACGTTCTGAGGATTGCCCAGGACCCCACACTGAATACCATCAGCCGATGAGCCAGAATGACTTTGGGCCCATGCACCGCCTGACAAGCCTTTCCATTTCCATCTGATAACCTCACCCCTAACTTCCAGTAAGGAAGCAGTGGGCTGCCTGTGCACCATCAGCTTTAACTCACAACAGAGGCCACTGTCATGGACATACTCAACAAACTGATCCCTCATTAAAATATCAGCATTTACCTTCCCGCTAGGTGCACGCTGCTTTACTTTCTCATTGTGTCCCATCTGAACAGGGGAAAACTGCAGAGTCTCTCCTTCCTCTTGCTTTATGGGAAAGAAAACCTCCTGCAAAGCTACATACAACTCTACATACCCATGTAGCTCCAGCAACACAGCAATTATGTGGGCTGGGGCTCCTGTTCCGCACTGGAGCGATATTTTATCTCCTCACAAGCTTATCAAATAAAAAGAACGCTTGATCGGATATGGAAAAACGCTGAGTCTTTATAGCCACTCATACCTCCTTAAGCCACTCACTTAAACTGACACCTGATCATCCTCTAAACAGGGCTTTTTGATCCCGAAGTAGAAACACCAGCCTCTCCATCATGGGGCCAGTATTAATAGGTGGTGCCGTAAATGGCACAGAGGTAGAGGGCATTGCAGTTCTTCACAAACCCATTTGTTACTGGCTCTCAACTGTCTGACTAAATCCCTCAACTCTTGTTATTCCCCCTCCATCATAACCTTACTCAGATAAATGTAGCACAAAACGAGATCAGTAGGCAATCAAGGCTTCAAAACTCATCAAGGGTCATTAAAAAAAAGGTCAGCTACTGATTTGCCTTTACACAATTACACTTTACAATGTATTCAGTACAAAGCACAAAAATAAAAGGTTCGAACACACATCTCCAAGCAGAAAGTATATCTGCCCAGCAAAGCCAGCTTGCAATGAACTAGCTCAATGACATAAACATTAAGATCAGCTGATACCAGTAAGTTCCTGAGCTGCCAGCATTCCGCGCTTATGCGCAGCAAAACACACTGACACCACAAAGAAATTAGACAACATACCAGTTGCAGATCATGAGGCAGATGCTTCCGACAAGGAATCCACCCAATGTGAGTCTAAAAAACAAAATTTGAAGCAAACAGTATAATGAATCGCCAAACACAGTGAGCAGCAGAGGTAGAAGACCATGGATGAGCCATCCCTTACCTGAAACAATAGTAGAAGTTGGGTAACTGGAAATTGGACCAGGCTCTCAGTGTCCGGTCCCCCCCAAACAACTGCTACTGACCTGTATAGGGAGCCTATGTCTTTGTCACCTAATTACTGGGTGAGACAATGAGATAGATGGGTCTTGTCAGTACATCCTTGTGCATTTTCATTGCCCCTTTTTAGCTCACATTTCACCATGGTTTTTAAGGTGTACCTAACTGCCCTCTTCTATTGCAGAGCTCTTGACCCTCTGTGGAGTAAATGTGACTTTCCTTCCTGTGGACTCATTGTCTAAACTTCCTGACAAACAAAAATACAATCGTTTGTTTGATAGCATATACTGTTCTGCCAGGTAATTGAATTTGTGTACATTTTTCTGCTATGATTCTTTATCTACTTTGTCACTTAATAAGTAACTTTGTCTATTTCTCTGTTCCTTTAATTTGCTTGATTTTAGAAACATGCATGTGCTGTTGTTTAATACATATAGCCGTTATTTAATTAAATTTTGCATTTGTAAATGTGTACTCTTATCATAGCATGGTTCACCAGCTGGGCCCATCACTGAGATTAATTTCTGCACCTAAGGCTGTCCTTGTTGTGGAACTTGCAGAGTGAGTATCTTAAATTGTTGTATTGCACAGCAATACTTTCAGTCTATTTTTAGGGATGTACAAACAATATTGTATCATAACTAAATATGTGATGTACACCTAACTGTAAGTATCCCATTTTCTGCAGTCTTTGTCTTATTTGTGTGCTATGTTTCAGCTACCTGCTAGATCTTTCTAAGGAGCAGGTTGCTAGATTTGCAGAGAAAATTGACGACATTGCCCGAGGAGCAGGGTTCAAGCCATTGGAAGAAATAAGGGGCATTTTTGCCACATATACACTGCAAGAGGAATGAACCCTGGCGACTCTGATCTCCTGTTTCAGACTGTCTTGGCTGTGTGGCTTGTTACTTATTATTATTGTGTGGCTATTATTATTCTTTCTGGAACACTTCACTCGGAATATCTGGCAGCACAACTCATTTAATTTGGTTAAAATATTAACATTTCTCAGGCTTGATTGGTAGTGATGTGCTATCAGTTGCATGCCCTCATATACCCTTTATTATAGTGAACAGACTACTTGAACAAAATGAGTAAGTTTTGACATTACTGCTAACTGGCTAGTGTGAGAGTGTTTCTTTCCAAGCAGACTAAACTTACAACGTATTAGTTTGTGTCATTATGTGATTACACATATTTTTGTTGTATGAATGGACAGAATTTATTTTATTTTTCCTGTAAAATTTCATTTTTATCCATTTTGGATAAATGCATTTAATTGTGTTTGTCTTCTACATCCATCAGCAAAAAGCCATGAGAACTACATGTAACATAACTACAGTGCACATTACCATCCAGTCGTAATTTAAATATGCATGTAAATGGAATACACACTGTAGAGCAGGATTCCCTAAAAAAGTGGCCCATGACAGTCAAATGTTTGGCCGAAACTTAGCAAATCAAATTTGAAACAACTGTATTATAATGTTATCCACACATACAGTGCTCAGCATAAATGAGTGCATCCTCTTTGCCTTTTAATTTCTCAGTGATTATGAGGACAATTAGCTGTATTTTTACAAAACAGTTTTATTAAACGTTTATTTGTATCAACATAAGTGTATTATCACCTTTACTTCTTTAGGATAATAAAAAATTTATCCAAATACGGTGATGCGAAAATGATTACACCCCAATGAATGTCAGTGAAAAACTTGATAAAATTGTAATTAACAGGAACTGACCAACAGATGAATCTATTCAATCATCAAACAGGTGGCCACAGGATAACTGATGATTAAAAGTGGTATTTTAGAGAGAAAATCTAGTTCCACTCAATGCTGACAAAATGGCTCCAAATGGAAAAGAAATGTCACAATATCTGAGAAAGAAAATAATTTCTTTGCACAAAAAAGGTTAAGGATATAAGAAAATTACTAAGGCATTGCTAATAGGTTTGAACAAAGGTAGAATCGTAACATCATTTGTTGCATAATATGAAATATAATTTGAATGTTCTTGTTTCATTGCTGAAAACAAAGTTAGGCTAATGTTCTGTCTAGGCTGAAGTGGGACTATTGCAGTTATGTGCAGCATATTGTTCCAGAAAACATTAAATGACAAAACTTACTACTCAGAAGTGTTCATTTGCAACTTCTGAGCAACTGGCTATTCCTCAATATCTGATACCTCTTCTGATACAGGCTCAAACATATGTAGTTGGATGCCTAAATGCTCCATGTTTCACCTCACTTGTAGTGATCTACAACTCAGAAAGAAAATTGAGACCACTTTATATATTTTTTTTAAATCCAGGTTTAATCCTGGTTCTGCATGGCAGGCTGCATCAAGGCACAAAATGTCTAAGACAGCAGTGTACAAGAACAAGGTGAATTAAGAGACACTGAAAACGACCAGAAACCAACTAGAAAAAGGGCGGAAACAATTTTCTAATGCCAGAGATGACCGTCAACTTATCTGGCAATACCTCATGACCTCCAGTGATCTACAAAAAGAATAGGAAACGAAGCGGTGTGAAGTGCACTGCTAGGAAAACTCATAAAAAGCTCCTAGAAGCAGTATTAAAGACCCCTAAAGCAAGGAAGAAGCCCTTCATTAATGAGAATCAGGGAAGAGCCAGACTGGAGTTTGCAAAAAATGTTTATTCTACACAGGCACATACACAAAAATCGAGAAATGAGTCAGGTCAGGTCAGGTTGGGAGCATGCATTGATGCAGTGCATCGCCACACCCACCACACAGTGAAACTCCTCAGGATCCCAGCCGGCATTCCCCCAGGCAGACTCATAGTCCAGTCCCACCCTCCAGAAATGGCCATCCATCTGCCGCCGCCAGGTGTTACGTGGGTGTCCCCTTGGCCTGGTCCAGCTGCTTGGGTATTCAACAAAAGAACGGGGGATATCAGAGATCATCCCCCCAGGTGTCCAGAAGAAATATGTAGAAGGTATTGTCCACTACTTTCCCTCCAGGTGTCAGTCTCGAAATTATAGTAATTGATAGTATGCCTCTCTGTAGTGAGAGGAGATATTATACTGTAGTTCTGCCTGATCCCATAGTGACACCTGTGGTAGACAATATTGACCCATGTGTAAGTTTCATGTCTAATTTAAAGGTTATTCTGTCATGCAATTCTCTTGCTTCAACGACTTCAGTGTTCCTCATTTTGCATTTTGATGGCCCCAGTACATCTGGGGCTGGTGATGAAGAGACATTGTCTGCAGACACTGACATGCCAGAGGTAAGCCCAAATGTGAAGTGGTTATGTGGATATGTTTGCAATCTGAAGAACTATTATGAACAATAGACCTTGTTGCAGGATTTAACCAGACCACAGTCCCCGTCAGTGAGGAGGAAAATGAGGAACTCATTTTGTTGCAAGTAATAACTCATTATTACTTGCAACATACTGTACTTAGAGTCTTTGTCAAAGTGAACTTTGTCGTCTTTCCATATACAAGTACACAGAATGGCAACGCTCGGGGTAGACAATTTAATCATATAATTTGAATTCATACATAATGTACATCGACAAAGGATCATAAAATACAAGGACAATTTCAACTAAGTAGACAAGCACAGGGCAAACAAGCTGAGAAGCATTTCAAGTAAATTTGTAACACATTCTCTCTGTTTACGAAAGGAAGCTGCTCCTATCTGTTGAAAGGGAAAAGATAGAAATCAAATAGGCTCCTGATAAGGAAAACGAAGAACATGAATTTGAACAGTTTTTGATTTTCTGTTCTCTCTCTCCACAGCTTCAGTTACACCCTGAATAAATTAAAGTGTCAACTGAACACATGTGTTTCATTTATCTAACAATACATGATGTGGGGGTTAGGGCTCAATGCTCATCAGTGGCCTTATATGAAGTAGTTGTTCCTGTAAAAGTCCCTCACAATCCTTCCATCCATTCCCTCTCCATGACCTTGAATGTCCTCCCACTGTTCCTCCCCCAGCACCGTGAGCAGTCAATCCCGGTGTATTGTTCCAATATTGTGCAGAACGGCACAGGCACCCACAATGTTGCATGTTCAGGCCAGCCTTACTCTGAGGCTCTTCAGGTACTGGAATCTGCAAGGGGTAAAGCTGTGAGAGCTCTGTTAGCCTGAAAAGTTGCCTTGCAATAATTGTGAAATGTGTCAGGGTTGGTCCCCGTGGTCCCAATTCGTGTCCCTTCAACCGTTTGGCCTAGCCTGGTACGAGAGGTACCCATTAGCCTAGGCACCAAAGGGGGGTTAGTGACCCCACACACACAAGCACACTTAAACACAAAAACACGTCCACCCAGACACACACAGATAACAGGGAAGGCCAGCACTCTAACTTTTACGGCCCAAAGATTTAGGGAC
>JAABNX020000106.1:33346101-33359834 GCA_015163995.2 Mormyrus lacerda | reverse complement strand
TCCTTTTAATTGAAATGGTAATTTACAAATCCTGTCCTAGCTCAGACTGTCCTCCCTGACATGGATTACCTGGTCACTCTATATTATGATGTGTTGAAACTTCAGAGAAATGTGTTTTAGCAGATGGGAAAAACTGTAACACAATTAACTATGTTTGGTTTTGAAGAAAACAGATTGTGGAAGTTACAATAACCATAAATGGCATGCTACCAATGAAACCATCAATGGGAAAATTATGGTGCTGATCTGGTTTCTTACTGCAATCTAACCTATTATCTTGGTCATGATTAGGCTTGATCTCAAACAACAATGACTGAGCCTATAAAGACGAGTCAGGACAACATCCTCGCCCTCAACCCAAAGAAAACCAAGGACTTGATCATGGACTTCAGCAGGCTGACACACAAGGAACACCAACCAATTAACATCCATGGTGAGAAGGTGAATTCTGCCCAGAATTTCAGATTTTTTGGTGTTCATATCAGTTTATTCTGGTCAACAAATACAACAGTCATGGCCAAAATAGGACTTCAGAGGTTTTCTTTCCTGAGAAACCTAAAGGAAGCACAACTTCCATAGCAGCTGATGGTCATGGTACCCTGGGAGCACCTCTGAGAACAGGAAGGCCCTTCAGCATTATCGTCACAGGCTCACAGCTTCCTACTCATGGGGGCAATCTTTAGAACTCATTGTACACACAAAGCCAGGAACATCTTCAGTGATCCCCAGACATAACTTTATCACAATTCTGTCATCTGGTAAGCACTACAGAGCCCTGTACGCTCCCACAGCAAGACTCAAGAACATTTTCTACCCCTAACCTGTCACGCTGCTAAACACACTGGGCCTTTCCTCCCCCTCTCACACCGCACCTGACTGAACTGTTACTTATCCACACCACAATCATCAGGCACTACACATGCAGAAATATGCATTTTTACAGTTTTCGCTCCTAGCCATCACTCAGTCACGCATTTTGACTGTATGATAATGCTTCTATCAAACTTATCCCACTACCATAATTGTGTCCCATGTATTTCATTAGAACCTGCACTATTGCTGTTCATGATCATTACCCTGCACTCTCAACTTACAGTAACTTATCAGGTGCAATTATTGTTGCATGTGCAATAAGTCATGTGCAGTATTCTTCTGATACATTTATATGTTTATTGTAATTGCTATATATGATATTTACCTTAATTTTTCTTCAGTTAGTAGAGTATTTATAGAGGCTTCTACAAGAATATCCAAACATCATATTGTAACTCGTACAGTGACAATAAAGATATTATGTATTTAGAATTATGTCAAGGAAAAATACAAAGAAGTGGCAGGATTTCTCCAGAAATTGGCATTTTGATGTTACACGTTCCTGTGTCCTGCATATGGAGTGATTCCAAATAAACCCTTCAATCCATATCTCATCTCCCCGTTCGTGCTTTTGCTCCAGTGCTCCAGTTAGAACCTGACGCTGTTGGTTTGTTCTGCAATCATGAGGGACTTTTAGTTGTGCCTCTGCCACAGGTTGACACTTGATAATGGACTATCATGGTCTTGATCATTGTGCAAGGGAGGTGGTACTATACATGTTGTACATGAGGAATCTAACCCAAATATACAAAGCTATTTTCAAACAGGAAAAGGAGAGAGCACATGATAAGCGACGACACCGACCAGGAGGAGCCAGTCATCTCCCCAGGAGACAGAGTTAAATCACAGAGGTTTCAGGATGAGATGGCAAGATATGCAGGTCAACACACAGGAATGTTTTGATTGGTGGTATAATACAGTATGTGGAAAGGTTGGCAGCAAGCAAGCAACTATGATTATTCCTGCTATGTTACTAATCCTTTGCTGTGTAGCTCCTTTAATGTGCACTCTAGTGAGCAGAGCACTGTCTTGACATGCGACAATAGCTGCTATGTCGAAGGTGGTGGGAGGACCATTCAGAGCAGTTCCTGGACCAACCTTGAACCAGACAGCAACACAGAGGTCACTGACAAGGTCTTACCCACGTCGGAAGTCAAGCCATTCCTGCCATGAGTACATCATGAAGGAATTGCTGGGGTACAGCTGCCTACCATGATAGCCTGAACAATCAGAATCAAGAGGAAGTACAGTCAGCCCTCGTTTATCACAGTTAATCAATTCCAGACTCTACCGCGATAAGTGAATTTCTGCGAAGTAGGATTCTTTATTTGTAAATTGAATATTTTCGTAGTTAAAGCATAGAAGACCTATTTATGACCTTCTAGATACAGTTTTTAAAATTATTAGAAACTAGACATGAAATGACCCTCTTTATTCACTATTACTGTTATGATTGCTGGACACGGAAGCAGGAAAGGGGAGACGAGGAATCAGGATGGAAGGGTTTATTTTTATTTTTTTATTTTTATTCCAAATGCAGGACACAGGAACACATAACATCAAAATGCCAATGACAGACCTGGGTTTACAGACTTAAATGTGGACTTAAATACACCGAACGAATCAAACTGACAGAAAACAGCTGGTCAGAAAATGTGTAAACCCGCCCACGTGACAAAAAGTTTGCAAAGAATAACCAGAAACATAAAAAAGTACACAAAATGAATGCTACCACTTCCGACTCTTCTGAAAACGAGCTCGCATGCTTTGATATATATTCACTTACTGTAAAGAGGCTGACAGAGGAATCTTGTGGGTTTCCCTTGAAGTGGAAGATGCCTTTTAAGCCCTGTCAGTGATCTCCTATAAGGATTATAAGGAACATTTTGCACATTGCATCCAGGAGACAGCCCCTGTAATGTTAAAAAACATATACTGGTGAGAAAATAGCACCCTTGGGAACAATTAATGTAAATGTGAAATATACAGGGAAAACGCATGAGTTGCCACTTTATGTAATAAGAAAGGGGGTTTACCACTGTTGGGACGTGAGTGGCTGAAGCGGATACAGCTGCACTGGCAGTCAATCAAAGCCATGCAAACCCTGGGAAAATCAGGCAATCAGTCTATAACTAATTTTAGTGAGCTGCTTTCACACTATGTGTCATAACCATTGTGCTGATCCTCCTGTGTCACGCCCCCCTCTTTAACCTCATGTGTATTCCCAGTGTTTAACAGCTGTTTGCAGCTGTCCTGATTAGTTCAGTGCATTTAGTCCGTGTTTCAGTTTGTTTCCCCAGTCTGGTCATTAAAGTTACACGACTTGATGTGTGTTACCCCGGCAATAAATCCCTTTTGATTCACATTCATGGCTTCCTGGTGTTTGAACGTGACAGTATGCACTGGTTTTTTGAGATGGCATTGGCACATTAACATATATGAAAGCCCAGATTGTATTAGAAGATAATGCAGTGCCAAGGTTTCACAAGGCCAGGCCAGTGCTATATGCACTGCGCCCCAAAGTAGAAGCGGAATTGCAAAAACTGGAAAGGGAAAGTGGAATGGTCTGAATGGGCGACACCAATTGTGGCTGTCGTAAAGGGTGATGGCGCTGTCCGCATCTGTGGTACCTTCAAAGTGACAGTCAACTCAATAATATCCCTTACCCTGTATAGTTGATATCTTTGCATCTCTGGGCAGAGTAGAAAAGTTTTCAAAAATTGACCTTGCACAAGCGTAACCAAAAAATGGAAATAGAGGATGCATACAAAAAGTATTTGACTATTAACACGACTAAAGGTCTATAGCAGTATAACCGTTTGGTTTTTGGAGTGGCTTCTGCAGCAGCCATATGGCAGAAGGCCATAGAACAACATATTGTACAGGGCATTTCTGGCACTCAGTGCTACCTGGATTGCATTCTTGTTACAGGGGCTGATGACGAGTATTGTTCCGAATTGATAAAGTAGGCTTACATAAATGCGAAAACAAAATTGAAGCAGTCCTGAAAGCGCCGAGACCTCAAAATGTAACTCAATTGCGGTCATTCTTGGGACTAGTCAATTATTACCAAATCATTCGATTATATTGCATCTTTTAAACAGTTTGCTGCACAGTGGAATACCATGTTTGTGGACTGAAGACTGTGAGTGTGCGTACAAAGAGGCAAAATCTCTTGTAACATCTGATAATATGCTAATTCATTATGACCCCAGCTGGCCACTCCAGCTTGCATGTGATGCCTCTCCTTATGGTATTGGTGCCATATTGTCACATACTGTAAGTTCACAGATGGAACGGAACAGCCAAATGCCTTTGCCTCAAGATCCCTAACTGTAATTATGCACAAATTGATAGAGAAGCCCTTAGTTTGGTCTGGGGAGTTAAGAAGTTTAACCAATATTTATATGGAAGACATTTTACCTTGATCATCAACCATTATTATCCATCTTTAATCCATGTAAAGATGTCCCAGGTAGGGCTGCTGCACGACTTCAACGATGGGCATTATTTCTTGGGGCCCATACTTACACTATTGCATTCAAAGGTACAGAGCATCATGGCAATGCGGATGGACTGTCACGGCTTCCATTGGAGTTACAATATCACACCCCAGGAATCTAGCAGAACCAGTACACATGTTCCATATGGCTCAGGTAGACTCATTACCAGTCATATGCTCTGACATCCAGCGAATGACCCGCTGCGATCCAACACTTTCTAAAGTTTATGAACTGATAGTTAAAGGCTGGCAATCCAAGAGCAATGCATCTTTATCAGCCTGCTCATCTCAACGTGATCAATTGTCTGTAACTCAAGGTTGCATTTTGTGGGGCACATGTGTTATAATTCCACCATCACTTTGCACCAAGGTCCTTGAGGTGCTACATGAAGGGCACTTGGGGGTGGTAAAGATGAAGGAGCTCGCAGCTATGTTTGGTGGCCTGGCATTGATCACCAGCTGGAAGACCTCACAAAGACATGTGATGGGTGCCAACAGACTCAAAGGTCACCGGTGTCTGCACCACTTCACCCCTGGGAATGGCCCACCACGACATGGCAGCGCATGCACATTGATTACGCAGGCCCATTCTTTGATAAGATGTTTCTTATTATTGTGGATGCTCACTCTAAGTGGGCAGAGGTTTTCTGTACCACTAAAGCAACTGCCACAAAGACTGGAATTCCTATGTAACTGGTTCTGACATACATGAGTACCAGAACAAATACTAAGTGATAATGGTAGCCAATTTTTATCTGAAGAGTTCAAAACCTTCCTTAGGAAAAATGGAATACAGCACATTACCGCAGCACCATACCACCCTGCATCGAATGGTCTTGCTGAGCATTTTATGCAGTCCTTCAATCTTTGTAAGAACATCATAAATTTATAAATGAGAGGAGGCCATTCGACCCATCAAGATCATTTGGGGCAAACTTAACTAATAGCTCAAAGTTGTTAAAATCTTATCTACCTCTGATTTAGCTTGCACTACAAAAACAGGAAGACTATTCTATACTCTACACTCTGTGTAAAGAAGTTTTTCTCAAATACATTTTAAAATGTTGTCATGCTACTTTCCACCTATTGCCACAAGTTCTAGTATTTAAAGTTATATTGGAGTAACTATTTGGCTGAACAACATACAGACCAGTTAGAATCTTATATGACTGTATCATGTCCCTCCTTAGTCTCCTTTGCTCGAAGCTGAACAGATTCAGCTCAGCTAACTTCTCCTCATAAGAAATTCCTCTAAGATGAGGAATCATTTTTGTAACCCTACTTCGAACCCTTTCCAAGGCAGCAATGTTTTTTTTACAAGGTATGGTGACCAAATCTGCACACAATATTCTAGGTGAGCTTTTTGTATTTGTTTCCCAAACTTAGTAATTCCCTCAGGGTCATACATAGAGGATACTTCCTGCTTGCCACTCCCTTTCTTATAGTTCTAACTGTAAGTGGCTGTGTACATTCAGAGCTTCAGTAGTAATTCAAATTTGCACCGTCACAGCCATAATTCAAGCATTCAGCATATTGGCACGCACTATTCTCTCAGCAAGGGATATGAGACTGTGGTTATCTTCACAAACAGGCAGGCTTCAATCCTCAGTCTCAGGGTCAACACATGACACACATATACACGTTCTTCTTTCTTAAGGCATAAGTCACACCAACGATCTTGAATAAGGTTGCAGAGACCCGGAAGGGTAAGTAGAATACTCTGTTAAATGTCTGCAGAAAAGTAAGACAAACACGTGAATATGCTGCAAGCTCGGTTCATGTTTAATGAACTTTCTCTAGGTTCTTTGTCAACGCAGATACTTGTGCAGAAAGTTCATGAATGGCATCACGATTGACTTTAACTTCTGCATGACTCAAGGAAGCATAATGCCTGTCCACATTGCAACTGTGGCTCTGGATTTATATGTGGGACCGATTTGTTTTTTTCCTTTCAGTTTCCTTACGAACAGACTGTGTAATCAGTTCTAGAATTTGATCATCTATGGTTGTCTGTGTCGCTATTGCTGCTTTAATGTCCCTCCGGACAAATGTGTATTTTTTCATTCAGACCCTGATACAGTGAGTGTAGGAAAACACCTTGGACTAGTTTACGATCATACTGAAACTCAGATTCTGCTTGTTCTGAAGCAAACAACACTCTCTGCTTAAGCCCCATTAACCTATACACAAACTGTTGAGGGGATTCTTTGTCCTGTTGTTTTGCATTACTCAGCTCCTGAAATATTTCAGTGCTACTTTTGTCCCTAAGGTGTGCTCTCAGGAACTGTTTTAACTCTGCCACTGTGAGGCTGTCTTTTGTGATAAGCATCTCTTTAAAGATACCAGGTTTGATTACCTTTAACACTGTTTGAACAATTTTCTGCAATACCTTCATCAATTTGTTTGCAAATGCTGTTAAAACTCAAATTTGAGTTTGAATCAGAAATTTGTCCACCATAAATTTTAAACTCTCTATGTGGCAGATAAGATGCAACATCAGAGAACTTAATCAGACCAGTCATTTGTTCTGGCAGTCTAGACAGTGGAACAGTTTTTTCAGTTTTTATGTGATGTCAGAACTGTAGGTTGTGCTACCTGCACCCTGGCAGTTGCTGATGTTGGTGCAGATGGTGAAACCGGTCCCACAGTTTTTCCAGTTTTCTCGATGTCGGAAGCAAAACCTTGTCCTGTAGCAGTCAACTCACAAACAAGGTCATGAAGGGTCAGCAAGCGGGCCATTCCTTGGTCCTCTAGACTCTGCAGTTGTTCTCCTCGCATGAAATCAACGATGAAGCCGTAGATTTCCACCTCTGCTGTATCTACATTTGGACATGCCTCTCTTTCCCCCTCCATGCAACACAAGACTACTTTGTAGGGTGCTTTACAGTCTGTAGAGCTGACTAGCAGATGGAGTTGCTTCTCAATCTCCCACCGTAGTTCTCGGAGAGTAGCCATGACTGGACTGCCGGCGTCTGTTATTCAACTCTGAGGTAAATGACACTCGATATGATGGTTCACCCAAAGCATCATAAGTGAACAATACCCGGTGTTTTCCCACTCTTTGTGTTCTTCTCACATTTCTTTCCTCCACCACCTCAGTTTCATTTTCTATGTCTCTGACTCCTTCTGCATTCCTTAGCCTTTCCTGATCTTTATCTGGCATTGCAGACCTCGGATTTGGAACAAACCTTGGTGTCCCCATGGGTTCCTGGTCCAAATCCTGAATCTGGTTTTCCAAAAAAATCACATCTTTTATCAGGCCGGAATTCTGTTGCAGTTGGACGAAGGTGAGAATGGGTTTGGGTTGTTTGAGTTACAAGTTCCCTCTCCGTTTGTGGAATGGTCACAAATTTGTAGGATGGTATGTTCTTATGAAGTTCATATGGATAAGTATGTCCTTCCTCATCTGAGGCAACTGATTCAGATTCATTCTCTGGTTGAGGCTGTAGTATTTGTGGAAGAACACACACGAAGACTACGCAATTTCACAAACGTGCTGATTTATTCCGGAAACTCACATCAATTGTACAGCGCTCCCAGTGGTCCATATAAGTACCGTAATTACCCTAACACTGTTGCAGTACTGAACCTAATAATCACAACTACTACAGAGGTCTCACTTGCTTGTTTTGTTTTCCTTTCTTTGCCTCCTTTCTTTCAGCATTTGGCACTTCCAAGGGTAAGTCATTTACAGCCAGCAGGAGGTTGTGGTGCAACCCATGAAGTGTCTTGGAACCTGTCTCGGATTGTATTTTGTATAACGGGCCATCACCAATGCGCTCGACTATCCAATGTACATCCTTCTCCCAGTATGCACGCAACTTTCCCAGGCCACCTCTTTCTGAAAGGTTTCTGACCACCTTTGCTCGGCTCAAGATACATATAATCCACACTGACCAGCTCAAATGGGGAACTGGATGTAATGGAACCCATGGGTGCTCTTTGATAAACTTTGATGTTTTTTTGTTGTATACAGGGACACTTTGTGGTTATGTACTCCTCTATCTCCTTCCCCACTGAGGGCCAGTAAAAGCGTTCACGAGCAAAATGAAGCACTTTCTCAACTCCTGTCCCATTTCATTGTGCAACTTTTTAATCACCATTGCTCTAAACTGCGGAGGGAGAACTAACTGGCAGTGCTGCCCTGCTTTTCTATACAAAATTCCATTCTCCATCTCTAATTTTGTCCATTCAAAGAGAAGTCTCCTCGTTTCCTTTTTCATAAGATTCTTATCTTTCCCATTTGGTCTCCAGCCTTGTTCTTTTAACTGGATTACCTCACAGATTGCTGGGTCATCTCGTTGTGCTGCTTTGGCTACTTCGGGAGTGACTGTGAAACTACCGTCCCCAATGAGCAAGATTTCTTTACTTGGAGTGTTGAGCTCTAAGGCAGCTACCCACGGCACATCACTGTCAGTCACAGCTTTACTACCCTTGCCAGACAGCATACACGGTTTTGGGTGATAATGTTTTGGTGTGTTCTGTTATGATGTCTGTCAGTTTCAGGGGATGCCTTGAGAGTGTATCAGCATCAACATTGGCTTTACCCGGTATGTATTTGATGTCAAAATGAAAGTCTGCTAGCTCTCCCACCCAGCGCTACCCAGCTGCATTAAACCTTGCTGTGCTGAGGACATAGGTCAGCAGATTGTTATCGGTGTAAACTGTGAATGTTGGAGCATTATAGAGATAATTACTACATTTATCACAGATGGCCCATTTATGTGCCAAAAATTCCAGTTTACTCGAGTGTAGATGGTAGTTCTTTTCCGCTGGCGTTAACGTGCGGGACCCATATCCAATGACACTGAGTTTATTACCCTGTTGTTGATAAAGTACATTGGAAGCATCCGTGTGTGATCCATCCTCTGTTCAACAGGTTTTGCATATAGTCTTTAACCTCCTTATAAAGGGGTTTTGGAATGGCATTATAACATGTTTGAACTGGTGTGTTATCTGATAGACTGATTTTCAGCTGAAGATTAGAAATACATCCAATATCTCCCTCCTCATGAGCAAACACATCTGATTCCTCAAACAACATTTTTTTACCATGTCTTGTCCCTGATCCAGAAATCAACAGGTGGGTGCCATTTTTTTTTTACTCTTCAGACATGATGTTCTTCTCTGTTACAGACATTATCTGTTGACCTTGTCTGGGATGAGCACAGAACTGGAATACAGTGCTTTATAGTCTATAGAGCTGCTTCTCAATCTCCCACTGTAGTTCTCGGAGAGTAGCCATGACTGGACTGCTGGCATCTGTTATTCAACTTGCTGGTCTAGGGCGAATGACGCTTTACCACAGTGGTTCTTTACTGATTAGCACCCAACCACTACATGGCGCTGATCCCGGACAAGCCCCCAAGTTGTTACCCGTCTCATGCTGCAGATACCCGGAAGGGTAAGTAGAATACACTGTTAAGCGTCTGCAGAAAAGTAAGACAAACACGTTAATATGTTGCGAGCTCTGGTCATGTTTAATGAACTCTGACCTGAGCTGCACAATTCAACATTTCAAAAGCGCTAAACGCCCTCCACAGGAGGCACAAATAATAACAATTTCAGGGTTAGCCCAAAAAAAAAAAAAAAAAAAAAAAAAAAATATGTATTATATGTGCACAAATTAAAAAATTAAAATTTTAGACCCTCTACACAGTTACAGAAAATGGACAGATGTAAATTGCATATCATGTTCTACAGAGGGACTATAGAGAGTACTCAGCTTGTTGCTTCAGTTCACAAGACCAAACGGAGAATATTCAGAAGGGGTGGATATTTGACAGGTGGTGAGTCACTGGATGTATTCACATTAGTGACCCCTAAGACAGTCAGGGGTTTCCTGCACCATCCATGATGTTTCTCCACCTCCAAGATCAAAGTATCTGAAAAACACGAAACAAAAAAACACAGAGATTTGAGTTATGCATATTTAAAAAGATAGTTTTCAAAATGGAGAATTATTCAATAAAGGTATTTTTTTCTTATTTGCAGACTTTTATCTCTATATCACTAATTGTAAGACATCCTGTGTTGCAACCACTTTAACCTTTAAACATTTAGTAGAAAATTATCTACAAGCCTGTATGCATGGATTTTGTTAGATTTGTATTTTTGGGTGGTGGGAGCTTGTGAGAATTAGAATATGATTACCAAATTTAAGTTTTGAATGTATTTTTTGTATTATTTAAAATAAAATAGTAGTATTTAGAAATATAACTGAAGTTATATATATTTTATCCATAAAATATATATTTTGTCCACAGTAAAACCATCTTCTGCTGTCTGTCACATTTTTCTGCTATGTGTTGATTAATGTTACAAATTCCTCCCTGAGTAAATCTGAACTCTCTGTGTCAGACCAAGTAGAGAGTCTTGCAGACATTCAACCTCTCATGTTACAAAAACAGACAATAGCCTGTGTTTTTGCAGGTTTTCATTATTTTTGCTCGTGAAATCTTTTTTAAAATCTCGCACTGTTGTTAGGCATTTCATAGCAACGCTGGCGGTTATCTCTTTTCATTGGATGTAGGTGACACAACTCGTGACTTATGACCAATGAGGGACGCGTTTTATTGTTAGACAGATGTGGAGCACAGCCAGAGCCAGAGGGAGAGACAGTCTGCTTCTAATTTCATCATACCTGTTTCATTAGTCATCTTTATATAGATTTACACCAACTCTTCAAAATATAGAACAAATTGTGGTCTCAGCTGGTCTTGAGAAAAAAATGCAGAGTCCCGCACATCTGAGACCGAGACAAGACTGAGTCAAAATGTAGTCGATTTCGAGACAAGACCAAGACCTTGAAAATATGGTCTCAAGACCAAGACCGATCTTGAGTTCTACAACACTAGTCAATACTATTGAGGAATACTATTGCTATTAATGGTGTACTTGGTCTGCAATAATGTTTAGGTAAGTGGTACGTCCATTCACGTGAATGCCAGAACCCATGATTTCCCAGCAGAATGTTTCCCAGAGCATCACACTGCCTCCACCCGCTTTCCTTCTTCCCATAGTGACTGGTGCCATCTCTTCCTCAGGTAAACAACTGGCACTCTGATTGGTCTGCAGTTACACAATGCCACACAGAGCAAGCGTGTGCCTGCTTGGTCTGCCACACCTATCCCTAAATTTCTGGCAAGTGTCTCGAGTCTGTTTCTTGGCTGTATTACTGGGCTGGCACCGGAGGCTCTTATGAAAGCAATGAAACACTTAGACAGGCCATCCAGCCCCAATGAGTTGTCTGGAGGACAGAATTCTTCAAGTTATAACATTTCCAAAGTCTAAGAGACAGCTCTGTACTAACACAATGGATCGTGAACTCTCTATACCTTGATCTCAGGCTGATTAAAAACATTTTAGCAAGCTCAACAAAGCGCCTACACTGAAAAAAAAGAATTGTTGGATCAACTTAAAAAATGTGCTTCAACACACAAATGAAATAAGTTTTTTCAAATCAAGTTAACAAGTTTAACTAACCAATTTGCTTTAAATTAAGTTATATTCTGATTACATTAAAATCAATAGTTTTTATTAATGCAACTGAAATTTTAGACTTACAGTTGACAACTCTCCCATTTCCTTGGCAGCCAATGATTTCAGATCCAACTTAAAGCAAATTGAAGTAATTTTTTTAAGTTGGTCCAACAATTCTTTTTTTTCAGTGTATTAAAATGCAAATACTACTGCATTTTAAAAACAAAATAGGTTTGTTAGGTTAATTACATCTGTGCCATTTTTTGTATGATGGACCTTACACCTAATGGTAAGGAAGTGTAAAATTTACATAATAGTGTTACATTGAAACAGCGTGATGCAACCAATTATTTTTTTAGTAGTTTGTAAACTTTTGCATATTGAGCTGCAAAATTGGAAACCACAAAACTATAGTTAAAAAAATATATATCTAACAAAAATGTTTGTATACAATTATACTAAACCTATATGTAATTCTTGCAGTATTCAGTACTCCAGAAATGTTACTGGACAAAGTAAAAAATCCAAATGAGAGGCATATTACAGTAAAATGTTGTGCAACTGCCAGACCATGTTCATTCTGCCTTATCATCATGTCTTAGGGCTGGGTCAGAAACTTTGCATCAGAGGAAATGTTCTCCCTTCCTGAGAGATGCAGGAAGAATCCTCTGTGTGACCCATTTATGCGTTGATGTCGAGATTCAACTCAACTATGGAACTTGCACTCTCATTCAGCACGTATTGTCTATTGTCACGTATATGTTCCAATCTTTGGCTTCTTCTCATGTTTAGGAACATGTGTGAGTGACTGTGTTTAAATGATGAATACTGTGTGCTGGCTGTGCTTAACTTTTGCGACCTGTATTTTCTATGAAAATGTTTTCTTGGGGCCTTTCCATGGAATCCAGTGCAAACACTCTCTATAGAAATAGATAAGTAGTTTAGTACAGTAAGTGATACAAAAAGACAGATCTCTGCAATAGCGTAATCACAGTATATGCACTCCAGACTTATGTACATTACAATATAGTTCACTATACTGTAAAGGTAGCAATTGCAACTTCTAGCCTACAGTAACAGTACGCCCATAAGCATAGAATTGTACTGGAACCATCGGTGCTGAAAATGTGTGTAGGTTACACTTACTTGCACCATTATCTTAGATCTTTGACTCTTGCAGATTTGCGCTCAAAGGTTACTCTGTAAACCTGTTTTATGCTTAGAGTGTTGCGTTGGAGGACATGGTCCATAGTTGACCGAGATGCACTGTTGATTCCATCAAAGTTGACATTGTCTTCAATCACTCTGCCAGATTTCATGGAGTCAGACAGCATTATTCTGAAGAATCATGTCAACAATGAGTGCTTCTTGCTGTTGGGAGAACAGAGCAGTCCTTCCACCCTCATTTGGTCATGCTTAAGTTCTACAGAGGTGACAATGTACTTACAAACATATACAGCCAGTAGAAACAGTATTGTAATGAACATTACAGTACTTACAGTATAGTATACTGTATGTCAAATGCTGTTCAGCAAGGAACAATTACCTGTTCTCTTCTGTGAATGTCCTGACGATACCGTCCACAGAGAACCTGCTCAAATTGGGTTGGACTCTTTATCCAGCATCCTTCATTGTCATCCCATGAACAAGGACATGGTGTACAACAGTTGCCTGAATTTCATCAGTAATTGTTCTTAGTCTTCCTTGTCCCCTTCCTCTTCGTGCACCACCTCTCACAAACTCTTCCTCCTCTACCTCTCTGTATGTTTCTGTCAATTGTAAATGGATGCACATGTGCCACCTGTCAGGGTCAGCCCCTGTGTCTCACTGTGTCCCTTCCCCGTTTGGCCAGCAGGTGTTGCTGGTCATCCCGTTC
>JAABNX020000106.1:33250327-33260949 GCA_015163995.2 Mormyrus lacerda | reverse complement strand
GCCCGTGGGGAATCCTGCACTGCAGGTTCTCGCAGTACCCGCCAATACAGCCCGTGCAGGGTGAAGTACCGCCTGGGTGATACCGCGGGCGCAGGTAAGCTGGCAAGCACGGTGAGGTCCGGTGCAGAGAGGGCACCCTCTCCGGGGTCCGAGAATCCGGAAAGGCTTCGGACCCGCCCCCTCGTCTGCGACGTCTCCGCGTCTTTCGCGGGGCAGAGGCGACTGGGGCGACGGGAACTTCGGGCGGCTCGCACGGGGACAGATGCAGTCTCCTGCAGTCCAAAAGCACCTGTCCCTGCATCTTCTCCGCGATCTTGCCTCTGAGTTGCGCGAGGCACAGCCACACAGCTTCCGCCTTGCTGGCGTCAGCCGGGGGGGGTGATCCTTTCCAGGATCTCTCGGGCTTGGTACGCAAGTGCTCTTGCAGCTGGGTCCACACGTACCTTCGGCTGTTGGAGCCAATAAAGCGTCTCATCAGTGAGCCGAAGATATTCCAGACGAGGGGGCGGGTCCGAAGCCTTTCCGGATTCTCGGACCCCGGAGAGGGTGCCCTCTTCAACTCATGGATAACTGCTAATTCGATTCAGTTGTTTTCTACTTTTGATCGCTACTGTAAAACCTTGTCTTTATACATATATGCAAACTGTTGGTAACTAAGTTGTTCTTTTAGTGTTTTTCACTACCTTTTTGAGACTTTTTTGCAAGTATAAGACTACAAAGCAATAATTTTATTTATCTTATTACGTTCCTCAAAATACATATAAAATATATATGTAAAATATTAACTTTTGAACTAAAAATACGTGTATAATTCATATATGAAGTTGTGATGCAAAATTAAAAATTAATAGCAGAGCAGGGGCACATTTCCTAGAAGCATAGTTGCTAATTACATTTGAAAATGGTCTCTACTATCAAAACTAAGATGTTACACTAAAAAAGTGTGATTCATCTCATCTGTTTTTCATGCATTTCTTTGTTCCAAGACCACACATGTATTTGTTTCACCTTCCAAAAATACACCAATACATCCATTTTGTATTAAGTAATCATGATTAATCACAGCCTATTATAGTGATTGACGTGATACATTTTTGAATCAATTGTATACCTCATGAACACAATACAAATGCACGTGTTAAAAAGGTTTTTAAGTACTAAGATCTACCTAATACTTTTTGATTCGAGGGCAAAAGGTACGGTCTGTAATGCATTACATTGGTTGCCATATGATAATATTTCAGCTTTTAATCATAAACACTGAAACTCAAAATTCATGAAGTTTATTGTTTTATCTGATACGTTGAATTGTATGTCTGACTTGGAGCAAGTGAAGTAAAAGGACCAAAGTAGTCAGGGCCAGAGTGGAAACTGAATTTTTAATCAGTTGAGGCCTCCAGACAGCCCAATATAAAACTATATATAGTGAAGGAAATAATTATTTGACCCCCTGCTGAATTCTTAAGTTGACTCATTAATAAAGAAACGAGAAGTCTGTAATTTCAGTGGTATGTGTCACGATCCGCTCCGTCCGATCCTCCCGTGTGCCACGCCCACCTCATTACCTTGTGTTCCTGCCCGATTGTGTTCACCTGTGTCCTGTTAATCCCCATTTAGCAGTGTATATGAGTCCACGTCTCCCCTAGTCTGATGTCGGTCATTGTTGTTGTTGTTGTTGTATGGTGATGGTGATTTGTGCCCGTTTATTGAAAGTAAACCCTGTTTCCCGTTGAATCGTGCCTCCGTGCCTGCTTGCCCGCCGCTAACCGTGACAGTATGCTTGTTTAAACAGCAAAAGATATTAACAAAACAAGCAAGAAAAAAAATCATTAAGTAACAGTTACAAAACAATTTCTCAATTTATTTAGGGAAATAAGTATTTGATCCCTTAGAACACATGCTATAGTACTTGGTGGAATAACCATTGTGTGCAAGCACAGCTGACTGACATTTCTTGCAGTTGGTCACCAGGATTCCATGCAGATCACCAGGAATGTTCATCCACCCCTCTTTGCAGACCTCCACCAAATCTTTATGGTTTTTAGGCTGTCACTTGGACAGACGAAGCTTGAGTTCCCTCAATAGGTTTTCTATGGAATTACGGTCCAGAGACTGGCTAGGGCACTTCAAGACCTCAATGTGCTTGTTCTTGAATCACTAATTTGTTGTCTTGGCTGTATGCTTTGGGTTGTTGTCTTGCTGGAAAACCCACCCGCAATGCATTTTCCATGCCCTGGCTGAAGGAAGGAGGTTCTCATCCAAGATTTTACAGTACATGGCCCCGTCCATCTTTCTTTCCATGCAGTGAAAACATCCTATACCGTTGTCAGAAAAACACCCCCAAAGCATAATACTTCCACCTCTGTGTTTGACAGTAGGGAAGGTGTTCCTGGGGTTACAGTCAGCATTCATTTTTAATCTAAACACAATGAGTAGAGCTGATGCCAAAAAGCTAAATTTTGGTCTCATCTGACCACATAACATTCTTTCAAGCCTCATTGGAATTATTCAGGTGTCCATTGGCATACTTCAGACGGACCTCAACATGGACCATCCTTAGCAGGGGTACTTTGCGAGCACTGCAGGATTTCAAACCGTAACGGCAGGATGTGTTACTGATGGTTTTTTTGGTGACTGTGGTTCCTGCTGTTTTGTGATCATTAACAAACTCCTCCTATGTATATCTGGGGTTAGCCCTCACCATTCTTAAGATCAGTGATGCTGAAAAAGATAAAATCTTCCTTGGGGCCCCAGACCGAGGGAGATTGAAAGTTATTTTGTCTTTCTTCCATTTGCAAATAATTCCACCAACAGTTGTCACTTTCTCACCAGGCTGCTTGCTGATGGTAATTCCACCTTTGTGAAGGCCAAAAATCTTTTCTCTGGTGTCTTTAGACGTCTCTTTGGTATTTTCCATGATGATAAGGTTGAAGATGTAGACAGGTTAGTGACCCAAGAATACTATTAACAAAGTAATGTCATTAAATGACAACGATGACTTGGTATCTGTTAATACTTAATTAAGTACTACTTGTGTTGTGTTAGTGCACATGTACTTGACCTAATTTCTTAATGGCTTGTAGGGGATCAAATACTTATTTCTCAAGATAAATGACAAATTGGTTTGTAACCATTACATGATGATTTTTTCTTGCTTGTTTTGTCAGTAATCTATTTTTTGCTGTTTTAATAAACATACCTGCGAATCCACGACAGCCGGGACTGTGACCTCGGGCGCCGAAACCTGAGCTGCCGGAACTGGGACCTTGGGTGCAGGGACCTCGACCCCCAGAACTGGGACCTTGGGTGCGGGGGCCTCGGCCAGGCCAGGGTCTCCGGTGCAGGTGCCGCAGTGGACAGACTAGCCTCAGGTGTAGGCACTGCAGCAGGCAGACCAGCCAATATGATTAAAGCATGGCACAGCTTTGACATAAATAAGGAAGCCTCATCAACGTGCACATTAAATATATAGTCTGTGCAAATTCCAATGCATCTTTAATAAATGATAAACATCTTACACAATTTATTTTTCCTAGAACATTAATAATGCACATTTTGATAAAAGTCTGGTATTAAACCAACTTCTTGTTGGTTGTAACACTAACCCAATATTTAACTAGTATCAGGTGAGTGCTGCTCTCAGGATTCAAACTTCAGACTTTTTGGTGTTGTCTTCTTGTTCACAATGCAGTTTATTATGCAATGGCCCATTTTGCATTGACAAACGAATTTGAATTTGAATGGCAGATAAAGTGAGTTCACAGGTGTTAAGAAAATACATAAAAATTAAAAATATAGTTGAAAGATTAGGAGAATTATATACATACTTTGATGGCTGCTGACAGGTGTTGGTATTTTGATAAACTTCCCAGTATTAATGGTCAGTGGCCAGTGCCCGGCCCTGGTGAGGTCTTTGCGGCTCCGCAAGTGCCCAGCCCTAGAGACCCTCTGCTGTTCAACTAGCATCTGGCCCAGATGAGGCCTTTGCCGACCTGCTAGTACTTGACCCAGGTGCCCCAGCTATGCTCTGCCCGCTACCTGAGGGTCCCACCATGCTTAACATGTAGCCTTATGAGACGTAATAAAACCTCCCCACGAGGGGTTTTCCTGTACAGCCTGAAGTCTGTGACACCAGGTATTATCGATTTCTGTCATCTATGTTTTTTTTTCCCTGTCTAGAGCAGGGGTCACCAACCTTTTTGAAACTGAGAGGTACTTCACAGGTACTGAGCAATACAAAGTGCTACCAGTTTGAAACGTCTTTCTAAACTTCATGTATAATAAATGTTTTAAATGCTTTTTTTTTTGATATTGTCATTTTAAAATCTATATAAATGCAAATGTGATTAAAGAAGAATAGCAACACGATAAAATTAAATTTTAGATGTTGCTCACTGGTTCTATTTTTAGAACAGGTCTGCGGGCGACTCATGTGGTCCTGGGGAGCATCCTGGTGCCCGTGGGCACCATATTGGTGATCCCTTGTCTACAGAATCATATGTAACTGCCTTAGTCTGTCCACATTGTTTACTTTACTGCCATTAATGTGCATATCCAGCTTAGCAATTTCTTTATTGTATAGCCTATTGTGTAGAGTAATATCCAATTAAAATTGCTAATTATACACTGTAATGCTGACTAGACGTACTGTATTACTGACCAGTCATGAAGTATTTATAGTAGTCATAAACAAATTTGCTAACGGGATCCCATGGTGTTCTCTCAATGGCCTCTCATCGAATAACCTGAAGCCATAAACCTCACCTTTTGCACTCAGTAGTGAGGAGAACTGAATGTGTGGGTGCGTTTGATGGTACAGGACACAGCAACTTTTAGGCATGGTGAAAACCTCTATCACGTATATGACAGCAGTCAATTTTCCCATTTTGTTTTCCCTCCAAAAGGGACATGTAGGAAAAATTGAAAGTAATTTTGGTTTGGGAAATTAATTAATTATTAATACTTAATTTATAGTTATGCTGGGACGATATGTTTCTCCAATAAACAATATTATAGAAGTCCCAATTGTACAGTTACTGGAAGATTTAGTTCCAGGATATGAGAGGAATTCATTAATAAATTCTTTCTGTTGAACTGCAGATAAACGCTGCTACTCGCTAACAAGCAGCGACATGTAGCTTCCACCTGGGTCCTAACCCCCACCTCTACCTGTAGCAGCTTAAACAGCCAGTACATAATTTTAATTAAATAATGACAGCTAGGACTTACAGTATTATTTTTAATTTCAATTCGTCGTCTTGCTTCTATTTGTTAAGAACGTACATGCGCTCAATGTTATCTTGTATAAAATGTATGGATATATAATTTAAAAATAGTATGATAATTACAGGATTTTCAAGGGAGTGAGGCTGAAGCCCACCCTGAATAGGCCTAATGATGCCCATGTTTAGATACATCCAATTTGTGACAATCCATTATTAAGTTCAGGTTTATAAGGATTTCTCTGTCAATTTGAGACCAAACAGGACATCGCAATCTGCAGGTTTACACATCGTGTGATCTGCATAAATTTATCCATAATTTAAAATACATCATACATGTTGATTATTCACATCAGTATATAGTCATTCTAAATCAGTTTAAGTGGCCATTAGTTTCCTAGAGTAACAGTCTCGATTTAACATTTGTAAATTACAATTTGTGCTTAACATGGGATTACTACAATAATTTGATATCGGTGTTTAACACCACACATAATAATTAATTAATTCAATGTAAAGCATGGGCGAATGTAAGAATAAAGAGGAATGCACCGAAATGGTTTTATAACTCCTCTGGAATGTGGGGATAAAAGGGGAGTGTCTCTGAATTAGTCTAAACACAGAAAGTGCTCTTCAATAGCAGGGCTCAAGCCTTAACAGAATGGTTAAACTGCAAATAGCCATAACTGAGCCAAAACAATGAAGTCATGCCTCAAAATCAAAAGATTCTATGAATGACGTTTATGCCACTAAAATAAAAAGTACCATCATCAAATCAAAACACAACATGCTTAGACATATTATGAAAATGACAGTTTAAATATGCCCCCTATCAGTTCTGACCTTCTCATTGATACTGACTAAACATGTTTCTTTAGCAAGCTGTTTTTATTCATTTTGAGACACCAGATTCAACATTGCAAGGCTCTATGTTACAGTATGTAAAGGTCACTGGTAAGAAAAAGCATTAATTCACATCCGCACCAAAATCCCATTACACAGCTCAATACAGCAGAATAATAAACAAGAGGAGTCACAGCACTGTATAACACAAAATTAAAATGACAACAGAGGCATGTGCTGTGTAACCAAAATACTACACTGCTCTATCACTGCAATTTGTGCAATACATTCATGATTTATTCTGAAAGTTTGAACTGTTTTGCATATGGTGACTTACAGGATGATCACTTACAAATATTGTTCTGGGCAGAAAACACCACCACTAGGAACCTACATAATCCACTGTGATCGAAAATACTTTACCAAAGTATCACATAGACCCATCCAGTTTATATGGGCGCTAGCTCACTGTGGGAAATTCCAAGATATTACTAAATCAGCTGGATGATGTAATTTCCAGTGTTTCCTGAGTGTTTCCCAGAGCCTATGCCCAGTGGGATGTATGCAGCTCACTTTGGAACCAAGACAAATCTTTATATGACCACACTGCTTTATCTGATTCTTCTGGACCTGATGGAGGTCCTTCTGCATTTCCAAAATCCTTACCTTGTCATGGGGAGGGAGTCGTGCAAGCTTGCAGAGGAACCTCATTTTGGCATCTTGAATGTGCAACCTTGATTTCTGTTCATTATGCACATGGGTCATGACCATAGATCAAGATAGGGACATATATTGACTGGCAAACCCTGAACATCACCTTATAGCTTTACTCGTGTTTTACTACCACAGATCTCCACAGTGCCCACAAAACTACAGTCACCAAACTGGTCTGTCTATCATTCTACATATCCCCTCTCATCAGTTTTCTATGCCACGTTCATTTTAACTGAAATCTTCCATCAAGATGTGCTTGGAATCTGATCATAGAGTCCTGCCATTTAAGAAACATAACAAACACAGGGAATCAACTACAACAACGAGGATGTCTCTTGGTGTTCCTTTTATTTGTGAAAGATCCATCCATCTATTTTTTTTATACCCAACATTTTTCCTTGAATCTATTTTTTATATGTAGGGTCATGTTGGTCAGGAGCCTACTCTGGAAGCTATGGACGCAAGGCAGGAAACAACCCAGGATGGGACACCAACCCATTGCAGGCACACACATCTCATACACAGTCACACTTACAGGCTCTTCGACAGCTTTAATTAACTTTACACATTTTTGAACTGTGAAGGGATTTGTAAAAGACAAGTTTTCATTTTTTTTTGAAAAAAAGATTGCACCTAAAAATTCAGTTTCCAGCCTAATAGTAAAAGTTGTGAAGAAAATATCGTGTCAAATTATAAAAAGGGAAAAAACATATATATATAGGCGTAATGCAGAAAAGTAGCAGCGGTGGGAAACACGCAATCGAAGGAATGGCTAAAAATGCACAGTGAGCATAAATACGTTTCCTGAAACTACTAGAAGCTTCTTTTGCATTGAACTGATCAAAAATATACAATATTTAAAAGAATAAAATAAAATAAAAACATCAACCCAAGTATGCACAGTATCTGTACAGCTTTGTGACGTGACTTTGTCCATTCAGAGAAGTGGAAAATCCCTCATAGTGAGCTTTTCATCAACCCTCTAACAACAGAAAACAGGCACATAACTGGCCTGGAAAAGAATAGCTGCTCTTGAGGAGTCTGTTATCGAAGTTTGTTCGCCCCACTGATGATTTAACTTAAAAAAGTATTAAGATGACATAAAATAGCTGCCATATAAAACCACTGCTTATGTATATCTTAATGATTATTAAATCACTTATATACAACATGATGGGCATTCTTAAACTGCTATTAATTCTTTATAAAATTGAAAATGTCAATTAATTGGATATAAAAATGCTAAAAAGAAAGGAAGGAAGATATGATTGTTCCTATAGTTCTTTCATTGTCTTGCTCTGGGAGGAGAAAAAAGAGCAAACTGGAATTATTCTATGTGACTACTGAGCAAGACTGGGAGGACTGAAACACTGAGGCCTGTGTAATACTACTGACATTTCTCATGGTGATAAGCACCACGGAATAATCATGGAAGGAAACAATCATAAACATATGGAACTAGAATTAAAGTCAGCAATATGTAAAATTGCATTATTACCAAAACTGATGGTAAACATTTAATACTATTAACACTCAAATTAAAATTCTTGATAGAATTCCAAGGAATGCCTCACTATAAGTTAGGTTACACATCTAATCCTTTAAAATGTATGGTTCACTGTAGTAACTGTGTCTTTAATACCATGGGCTATTCATGTGCGTGGTCTATATATGGCTTCCAGTACTCAAAACAAAAGAAGTTTGAAAATGTAGGTTTCATTTCGCCCTGCATGTCTTTCCTCACGTTTCCATTTCTGCCCTCTCATCTTGTTTTACCACCCAATTGTTTCCTTATGACCACAGGGTCCCTCCTTGCCACACTTGCTGTTTTCTGCTGGTACGCTTTTACAATTGGAAACTGAAGTACCTCTGCTTCCATCAACACTAGCTGAGATTCCAAGTGGTCAAGTTGCGCATCACCCCCCTGCTCAGGGGTGCTGGCTGTCTCTGAGTCAGGTTACAGGGCTGTTCTCTCCTCTTCCTAACATCTATGTTATCTGCTCACACATTTTCACAGCTGACTTTCTGCTCATTATCCCTCAGTACATTTTCCTGTTATTGACCCATTGCCAGCCTGTACTTTAAACCTTGAAAAACGGGACACAACGACCATTATGTTTCTTATCCAGTTTCCCCAATATTAAGTCACACGGGTCTTTTGGATCCCCAGGCCCGAATGGCTTCACCCAGTCTACTTCGTTAACATACACGTCCCACTGCATTAATCACCAATAATCACCACCTCCCCCGCGGTCTTCTCCTTTGATTTTGCCATCTCAGCTGTTTTTACGGCTCCGTATCGATTCCTTCACATTGTTTTCTTTGCCTCTGTGTTCCTTGTCTTGGCTGGTGCTCTTTGGTCAAAACTGAATAGTGACAGAAGGTCCAAAAGAGCTTTTCCTATTTGGGCACCAAACTGACGAGAATCCTTAATAAAAAAAGAAGAAAAAGAAAAACAAGGTTACTGCAGATTTTTGTATACTTTGATCCAGACAAATATCATTTAGAAAATCTGCATCTACAGTTTACAACAATATTTATGAGAAGTTACATCAATCATCATTCTATTCAGTATTTTTTAATATATTCAAAAGCTTCCATTTACTGCACGTTCAAGCTTACTGTTTGCGAGCAGGAGTGCTTGGAGGAAATGTGAAAATTTATCATGTTTTCTCCTAAAATGATGTAGGCCACCCCGTAACCATCATCAGCCACCTGTGAGAAACAGAGACACTGCTGTTATAACACATTGATATTCAAAACAAAAGAACAGAATATGCAATTAAACTTTAATGTATCAATTGCAGTTAAGCTACTGGGCAAACCAACACGAAAGAAGTACCATACTTTCGGTACTTTATGGAAGAACCAAAAGTACCGAAAGTATGGTACCTGGTGCCATGGAAAAACCCCCTAAGTTTCCATGTTGGACTGGGAGAAAAAAAATCTCAGCGAGAAGAGTAGTGAGCCTACCACCAGGATACTACAGCCATCCAACATATCTCAACCTATACCATACCGAAATGGCTGAATTATTAGCACATCCAGTATGCCCCGTTCCCCATACACTCCCCGAGTGCACTCACCAGCCTCGCATACAAGCATATCAGACTGCAAAAGTCACCAGACCCACTTTTTGCCTCGGAAGCTGTCAAGCTCCCTAAATAAACAACCCATATGAATAAACTTGAGACACCAAACAGAGGCTAAGACAGCAACTGAATACATACCAACCGCAATCTCCACGACACCCAACATGCCAAGGGGCTCCCCAGCTTGCACATAACGTGACTTGCAAAGTACCAGGCAATCACTGACACGTACTGATGGATCTAACTATTCCATGCCCCTGTCTTTGCCCCAATGAAGCATCGTCCTTCCACACCTGGATACGGATCATCTGCTTACGCAACACTTTGCCATCATCAACTTTTACCCTCGGCTAGGGCTGGGCACAAAATCGAACTTTTACAGTATATCAATATATTTTCAAAAAGAGATATAGGATGACACAATACACTTTACACCCCATATACTTTAATTGTATATTTAAATTAGTAATCTATTAAAGATTTTTAACAGAAACCAATAGTATTCCATCATGACATTACACAGAGTCACAGAATTCACAACTAAAATCAAATTAATTCTGTTAGCGTCTCGTGGGGAAGCTGACAGAGGGGAAAGGCAAAGAATTGCTATCACTTGGTTAATTTCCAATACTGGAAAAACATAATTTTACAATATCGATAAACAATTTACAGGTTAAATACACACGTGGACAAAATTGTTGGTACCCTTCAGTCAATGAAAGAAAAACTCACAATGGTCACAGAAATAACT
>JAABNX020000106.1:33169379-33186182 GCA_015163995.2 Mormyrus lacerda | reverse complement strand
TCCAGGGTTGCACGGCCCTCATCAGTAAACAAGACTT
The DNA here is from genome assembly GCA_015163995.2 of Mormyrus lacerda. Classification (NCBI taxonomy): domain Eukaryota; kingdom Metazoa; phylum Chordata; class Actinopteri; order Osteoglossiformes; family Mormyridae; genus Mormyrus; species Mormyrus lacerda. The sequence goes on along the minus strand of JAABNX020000106.1, from coordinate 33,186,145 downwards.
TTAAAATTAGTCTTCATGTAGTTCTGGGCCCACTGCAGCCATTTCTGCTTGTGAGCATTGCTTAGGGATGGCCGAATAGAAGGTTTATGCATAACCTCTGGAGGATCCTACACTTTGACGTTCGCTGGACTCCAGAAGCACCAGCAGCTTCAAATGCCTGTTTGCTGCTTCGTAATGGTATTTTTGCAGCTGCTCTCTTAATCTGATGTATTTATCTTGCAGAAACCTTCCTCATTGTGCCTTTATCTACAGGAACCCGTGTGTGCTCTGACTCAGTCAGCCGAATTAACAGTACGATGATCACACTTAAGTTTTCGTGAAATATCTAAGGTTTTCCTACCTTGTCCTAAGCATTCAACTATTACACACAGCAGAGAGATCCATTTTCTTTAGCATATTGCTTAAAAATTATGGTCTGTTTAATAATGTGGAACGTCCTTCTTGAGTAATTTTTCCCTTTAATTGTGCTCACCTGGCAAACTAATTATCACAGGTGTCCGAGGTTGATTTGAGTGATCCAAAGCGCCCTGAGACACAATGCCATACATGAGTTTAATTGAAAAACAAAATATTTAATGTTTGACACTTAAATATGATTTGTATAATAATTTGGAACATGGTATATTATAGCATGAAAAATTATATATCACCCCAGCTTACTGCAGGGAGGCTAGACAGAGGTTGGGGTGTGGGAGGAGTAGGGGTTAGATGGTAGAGAGGGGGTGACAGGCCATTCCCGGGAATACAGTGTTGTCGTGCAAACAGCATCTAGTACGTTCTGGATGCTCGATTTTCCACTCTTCCCCTGACCGCTTCAGTTTTTATTTTCAAAACTGTCGTTTAGCCTTGTGCGTGCATATGGACTGTTCATACTTTGTACAGACTGACAACCCTTTAAAGAAATTGTCATTCATATAATATTATACACATACACACTTCTGTGCAGCTTACATTATGGTAAATATAGCAAGTCAAAGTCATAGTCCCCCCACAAATTTGCTCGCTTAAATCTCCCTCAATTGATCCCAGACATGCCCAATTTCAGTTTCATGAGTTACTCATGTGACCAAATCAGCATGCCAAGCTTAGTTAAAATCCGTGACGATGAGGTCCAAAAGTGTGATATTTTACATGGAATGACCCATTAAAATCTCATTTGCCTTACCTAAAACGATGACAGTGCACAGGCTGAAGACAATTACTTTGTCTCGATCTTGAGAATTCAGGTGACCAATGCATGATACAGCATAATATTTATCGAGACAGAGATTATTTCTGTAACACTGTACCAGTTCATGACATTAAGCAGAAATGTACAGTTAAAGAATAAAGCAGAACAGTCACCCTTGCCTGCCCTCCTGTAGTCTGAATATACAGTTGATTTCCTTATGCTTTTCCACATATTTCAATAATGCTTCCAGTGCAGTCTGTCTTTTCGTTATCTCCTCACAGCTACAGCTGTAGCAAAGGCAATGACACTGTTCTCTGGGTGACAGGCCAGAGATCAAAGCTGGGCACAATCACACAACATGGTGACACTACAACATCTCAGTCTAATTGAACTTTTAGGCAGGATTATGAGAATGAAAAAAAATCCAACTGTCCACTCACTACAAGTTAACTGTTAAAGGTTACATCTGTACATAAGGTCTAAGCTATTCTGGGGTTTATCTGTGAGCAGGAATTACTGAACCGGCTTCAGCAAATATACAGGAATGATGCACAGATACACATACACTTACAGCAAACAGGTGTACCAGAAGATGTGTAGGATGCTGGGTATGGATGTGCAATGTGAGAACCTTCACAGATCGAGAGGAAAAGGACATTCACACTTCTCAAACCATGGCCATTTCACAGTTTACAAAACAAATAACACTCTGCCAGCAGCAACTTCATTCAGATTTCATTGTATGAAAACAGCAGGAAAACAAATTAGAATCCTTTAATCTTCCTTTGCATTCTTATACCTCTTAAAAGATATTCAATTCACTGCTTAATATGAAGGTGACACTATACTTCTATACAAATTCATGTATGTGGCACTGGCTAGAGCTCAAAACCCACCTCATAGCCACTTTATCCACAGTTATCAATTGCTTACACAATTGCTATCTTGAGCATACTGTAAGCACATCGTGGTTATGATGCATATTATACATTCATACTATATGCATACATACACATACATTGTGTATGTGTGTGCACGCATCATAACAATGAGCTAGCTAGCCTACCCAGCCGATAAAATGAGTATATCTAATTACCTCTATGCATAAAGAAAGGCTAACACACCAAAATGCATTTAAGGATTTGTGTGTTTTTTTTTTTTTTTTTTAATTATACATTGTGTTACAACTATTGTACAATATAAATGCCAGCATTCTTGGGACCTTATCCATACTGCATCCAAGCTTGTATGAGGGAAATGTGAATAATTGTGTACACACTGTGTCACTGTATGGTTATGGGACATCCTTTAGTGTCCTTTGAAAAAAAGTTGATGTCCCCGACAATCATCAAAACGTCAAATGATATATACTCCCCTGGATGGGGGGGGGGTGAATGGCATATAGACTATGGGCCATTCAGTAGGGACTGGGACACCCGTGCAAAGGCGCACAGAGGATGTTCTGGAGTCCTGATAAGCCAGCACCCTAAGAATATTTTATGCTTTGGTTTCCTTTATTTTTTGTAATAAAATGCATAACAAAAAAACCTCACGTGCCAAAAACAAGCAGCTTCTGACTAAATCTGATTCATTTATCTATTTCCGTTATCGACAACGCTGCAAATAAGCATGTTCATCACTTTAATAACCGGCTAAAAAAGTAACGCTTTCGTGCACGTAGGCTATATTAACTTAAACTCGCTAACGTGTTACTTGCAGTTTTAGTGGATGAAGGAAGTCAGATCTCAGAAGGGAGCAAATCCTATCAGCACAAGACAATATTCGGAAATGCATTTTATATAAAGCACAAACATCTGAAACTCAGTGTAAGTAACATGCTGCAAGACAGCTTGTCAAATACTGCAACATTACATAATTACAGTAAACAGACCTTGCATAACCAAAAAGGTCTAGGAAAGGTGCACACGGTAATCATTAGAATCTGGGAAAGGGAATAAATGTGATTAAAGAAGACAAAAACATCTTGGGGACAGAGAAGAGATTCGAGCTATATATTTATATACGAATTAGGTTTACATAGCTTACATCAGAGCGCGGCGCAGATAAATAGAGTATTTATTATAGATACTCCAGTTACAACGTCGCAACAGCGACCACGCTATGGACAAGGCAATTTCGCCGAGCTTCAGATTTGATGACTATCAATTCCTCCGACATGCAGGTTGGCTAACACAGGATCGCGCATCTGAATGTGCGGATTTTAAAGCAGACCGTCAATAATGACCTGTTTCACTGAATGCGTTTCAATCCACGGAGAGAGAGAGCCCAGTGCGCTCCCTGCTGTCTGTCAGTACAGCTCATCCCGCCCCCAAGAACAACGTAACGGCCGAAAAAAATGCACCCGGTGCCAAGGGCGGTTAACGAACGCACAAAGATAAACCTTAATTTTTCGAGTATTTTCTAACCATCTAACGACCTAAAAGACACACGGTAGTTAAGCGGCATCTGCAAATCACCCCCCAGAAAAAAATAACCACACCTACAATACGTATCAACAAAACATCGAAGGTCTTTAGAAAAGACGGCATTAACGCTGATATCACCTGCTCATCCAAGCAACGATAACACGTATCTGTTTGGAGGAAAGGATAAAAAGGAGTATCTACCGAAACAACTCCAGCACTACCGTCCGCTCTCCTCTGATTGTCTTCCTTATTGACGCTTTGCCGAGAGCCCACTTCTAACAAGGCTCAGCCTCCTCTACTAGATCGGAACCAATCAGCCACAACCGCAACAATATATCTGGACCAATCAGTTACACCCAAAAACATGACATCTGGACCAATGAGGTACTTCTGTACCATTTCAGGACCAATGAATTCCACCTGGACCACAACATCTCAATTAATTAATAGCGTTTACTATCATCATCACCATATGTAGGTACCAGTTGAGCTTCAAAAATACTTTTCAATACAGTAGTACCTTGAAACGCTAACTTAATTCGTTCCAGAATGCTGGTCCAGTTGCAATTTGGTCGAGGTCCAAGTCAAATTTCCCAATAAGAAATAATATAAATGAATTTAAACCTATCTACCTACCTAACTAATTATAAAAAAAAACATTATCAATCAATATAAAACTAATACACACATGAAAAAGCACACAAACAAAAGCAATAAACATGAAATAAATGACAATTCCATACTCCGAAGTGAGAGCAGACCCACGTGCACCACCTTCCAGTCTCGCTATCATTTCCTTTTTAAGTTCTACAGTTACTCTTTACACTTTTACTCTTTGGTTTGCTGATCACTGCTCACTTTCTTAGGGGGCATGATTACTGTATCATTAAACGTACCGTAGATAAAGCACAAAAATTTCACACCAAAGACAGCTTTCACACGTCAGACTCAGTGGAGAGGTATCAGAAGACTGACAGCGATTCATAGGCTTCAGCATCCCAGCAGTTCCGTTTACCTTTGTTTCAGCCCATCACAGACGCGTCTCCATCTGTAGAGGTTTTATCAGGTCTGTTTTGTTTTGTCATGTTCCACGTTTTCAGTCGAGTTACAGCTAGATTTTTCTCAACCGAAGGTCCAAGTCTTAAGAGTCCTGGTGTTTCCTGTCTTGCTGTATGGCTGTGAGACATGGATGCTATCCGGTGAGCTGAGATGACTCCTTCTGGTTGCTCGGGGAGTCTCGAATGAGGCAGGTTGAAGGAGGTTCAGATATGGCTCTACAGCCATGTGACACGTTTCCCTGAGGGTGATCCGACATTACTGGGGACCCACGCAGCTGGACCAGGCTGAGGGGACGCCCACGTAACACCTGGCTGCGGCAGATGGATGGCCATTTCCGGAATGTGGGACTGGACCATGGGTCTGCCTGGGGGGTTGCCAGCCAGGATCCCATGGAGTTCCGCTTTGTGATGGGTGCGGCAACTTGACCCGTTCAAGGTCCGAATTGGTAGAGCTGAACGAGGTTCGACCCATACAACTAAGCTTTAGCAGGAATGTTTGAGTTCCAAGATTTCGGTCAAGGTACAAGTCAAAAAAAAATCAACAGCCCTGTTCGATGACCAAGTCGGTCGAGTTATGAGGTGTTCGAGTTCTAAGGTTCTACCGTATTTACTGCACATCATTAATAGAAATCATGATTTATTGTTCAACTGATTGATTGATAATACTTTATTGATCCCCCTGGGGGAAAATACCTTTAGTCAGCAAGGGTATACAGAAAAAACTGAACAAATATGTCTCAGATACAATATAATAAAAATTAAATACCATGTACACATGGTATAATCTACAGTACATACAAGATTTACAGGAAATACAATCAGAAAATAAAAAATTAAATACTAATGCAATCAGGAGAGACAAAATAAGTAAATAAAAACAATACAGACAGCCAGTATAAGTCTAATGGCAATAAGGTGCAAAATATTGGCAAAGTATGTCACCGTGCAATGGGCACTGGTAGTGTGATGCAGAGGGGCAACATTCATGCAAACAGAAGTCAAATATTGAGGGTTGGGTACAGATAGCAGATTAATTATGTGTTAGGAAATTAAAGATAAATCGGAAGAAAAAAAATAAGTAAATTATATATATATATATATATATATATATATAGAGAGAGAGAGAGAGAGAGAGAGAGAGAGAGAGAGAGATTTTTTAAAAATATATCCATCCATCAGTTCATCTAACCACTGGGTGCACAGGACACGAGATATAGGTGTATGTACATTTTTAACTCAGCCAAACTTTATCAGAATAGTTGTATGTAAAATGACTTATTGCCAAATGTATATGACTAGTATGAATGATACAAAAAAAACGTAATTTTAACTAGAATTTAGTACTCAGTCAGATCTGTTTTCAGTTCCATATTGTCATAGATCATGTGTTTCAGCATTTTATAACTGTCATTAATATGGTGCTGATGTGTGTAACTCATAATCTTGCAGCAGTGGCTTCAGGCCATTGAGATAGATGTGTAAATTTCATATTCTATGTAGACAATCAGGTTGGCATGATTATCAACAATGACATGATTGAGCTATACTGTGCGTTTAATATACATGTATTTTTGCTATAGCAAATTCAAACCCAATCATTTTAGGCAACAGCTTTAATTAATCTAAACTCAAGTCCTTTTTAATGCAGAATTTTGGATGCTATCAGATTTTTGCTATATGCTGACCTGTTCTCTTAATGTTTAAAAAAGAGCAGAACTCTTATGCTGTCAGAGAGACCGACATTCAAAGGAACACCACACTGAAAGCACACTTTTTAAAAGTTTATTATAATAATCATAATAAGGTGATATTTGTTTTATTTATGACTATAATCAATGTCATTATTGTTCATTTTTAATCACAGGCAATAATAGTAATAATAGTGCACTTTCATCTTTATAGTACAATACAGACATTTCTTTTTAGTATTGTTTTGCTTTTTGTTTTTCAGATTTTAATAGGAAAAACATCCTGTACTGTGCATGGGGAAAGAGAATATGCTTTACAATTTTAACTTGAATAATCAATTATAATGATAAGTATAATCATGAAGTGAAGCAGGAGACGGATGAGTTTACATTTACTGTTTATAACAAAAGGAGGATGCGGGGGTATGAGTGGGCTGTGCATCATGTCTACAACGCCAGGGGAACAGGGCTGTGGGTGTGTATTTATATATACGCAGCACAGCAGGACAGGGGATCAAGCAGGACAGAGACCTACTGGTAGGGAAGCAGGAGAATTAAGGAAGGGGAGGGCATTGTCTGAAGAGCCATGTCTTAATTGAAATACACCAGGTGGTGTATGTAAATGGTGAAGTAGTTTTCCATCCATCAGGCTTTCTATCCTATCTTGGTTAGTGCTGAGTGTGGGGGTAGGAGATAGTGGTGGGCTGGAGCCTATCCCAGACAGCATAGCTGGGGCACACCGGTTTTTCTTTAACTGTATTCTATATAAAAGTAAATGTATTGAAGTTTATCACTCTAGTTCATCTATCTGTCTTTTAACGTGGTCATCGTTCCTCCAGCATCTTTAAGCTCTCGAGCGGACGTGTATACTTATGTACACAGAAAGATGGCCAGTGAAACCAGCAGCCGGCGCCTGTAGCTAAAGCAAATACAGGAGTCGCACAAGAGCTCACATACAAGCATAGGCCTTGACATTCAGCTGGGTTTGCAGAAAGAAAAATTCTAAATGAGTTCACGTGAAGGATCAGGTATGGAGCACGTACATATCTCTTGACAATGTTATTTTTAGAAAATACTTCTTACTTGTTTTAACAACCAATTATTCCCAAGACAAGTACAGAACACATAGATGGGGCAATTGTAACCAAAGGTAGCTGTGTCTACGTGTCATTTCGTTTACATTAATAAACTCAGACGCATGCAATAAACCATTGCCTGTGATTGACTATAAAAATATTCTGTGGTATAGCCTGCCGCATAGCACGGTGATTACAGAAACTGAGTTTTCTGGCGAACAGGGTAGCAGGATGACCTCGTAATCACCGGTGAAGTTCAAACAAAGTACATCTGTTGTTGTATAGCTTGTAACTGCTGGATACAGAATAATTCATTCAGCATGGAAGCCCTGTGCTAATCAGTAAAACAGTGTAAAGAGACAGAAGAGTAACTAGAATGATGCCTCGTCTTTCCCTTAGTCTTCTGTGCACAAGAACGTCATTGTCTTTTAAGTTCTTGCAGTTGGGGTGATGGAAAAGCATGAGCATTAACATATTTGTCAGGGTTCAGGATTAAGGGAGGGCAATTACTTAATTTGTCTTCCTGCCCAGTATTACATCTGGAAAATACATGTCCAGTTTTCAGTCCATTTTCTGGGAAGAGTATTATTGTTGACTTGGTATCTATTACATTAATTCAGACTGTGAATACTGCATTTTACGTGGGAGATGTTCACAGAGAATCATTCAGTTAATCAAATCCTTAGTCCTGGAGTCTTTGAGATAATCAGCGTCACATCTATGGTTCGAAATAAACAGGAACAGCACAGTCATTCTGTTTCTTCTTGGTATTTGTACGTTTGTTTTTCCTCAAGGTTTTTGTATTAATTTGTTTTTCTTTTTCTAAAATGTACAAGCGGACATCTAGATCACTTTTTTAACCATTTCTTGTAAATGTCATTTTTAAATTAAGAAAAAAAAACATACAAAAATTAACTTATGCTTTAAAAAAAGATTCTTATCTAATAATAGACCTACTGTAACTGCCATTTCAACAATCATTTTTATTGAGCATTTGTTTTGCTAAGATTTCATTGTTATTTCTTCAGTTTCATTCATTGGTCTGTCGTTTCTTCACTGTTCTGCTGATTTCTTAATCCTCTTCTTTAAAATAAATAAATAAGCTTAAATAAGCATAAATAAATACAATAAATAGTTCTTTGACATTCACCAGGTTCATTTTTCGGTCCTTCATTCAGCAAAAACAAAGTATTAAAGTTGCAAAACAAGCTTTGAAAAGATGTTCATTTTTCATTTTTGCATGTTTATCATACAGTTCTTTTATTTTTTCCCCAAGCATGTTTTCCTCAGTTACAGAGTCACTGTCTCTGGTTTTATTTATTTTCTGATATTGAACATACAAGCTCCAGAGGTCTGTCTTTACTGGCTGAGAGTCTCTTCAATTTTTAAGTTTTTTATTTTATTTTATTCTCTTGCCCAACATTTTACCACAGAGGTCTGAGGGTTTATTAAAAACAGGCTTGTCTTGGCAATTGCTTTCTTCCTCTTCTGCAAAGCCAGGTCAGAATTTTTTTCCCCCCCAGTGACTTCATCGATTATAGAAACAAGAGACATTTTAGTTGGTGCATTGAATTTGAGCATTTTGGGAAACCACATTCAAATTCAAACACTCCTTAATTCACTTAATTGCATAATAGGCTGACAACGTTTTATTTGCCAGATTTCGTCAGAATGCTCTTGGCCGAAGGTATTTTCCATATCCCTGAATTCATACAGTGTAAGTGAGACCAGCTCCACCATCCATTTACTTTGGATAGACGCCTCAGCTGGAAAAAAGGAAACGCCTCTTATCCGACTGTTTATAGCAAAAAGGAAACTGCAAGATGAGGATTCATTTGCTCCAATTATGTGAAGGTTTTTCTCATTCACTTATACTGTACTGCTCTATGATGGCTTGTGCCTGGTTTGTTTACTATTTATAAACAAAACTTAAAACTAAAATCATCAGATGAGATGATGCAACTGCTTAAATATATACTTATGCCTTTAAATGAGATGCATATTTGCTACATTGGTTAAATCTCTGAGAAAAAAAAAAATCCCCGGATGATGACGGCTTCTGAAGCAAGGAAATGATCCAGGTGAGGTGTGACCCAGTTTTCCATCTTCATTTTGTCAGTTTTACTTAACGTTTCTTCAGCTGGGGATTTCCAGCTTGCTTAAAATTTGGCCCATGTCTTTATCATTTGCTCCAGAATATAGTTTGTGGAGACAGGGGAAAGGACATATTTATACCTTAAAAATGTGCAGGGTCAGTTTAGTAGAATAGCCCCCCACTGCTGATTGCTACCTGCAGCACTGCAGCATTCATCGAGCTCTTAAGGAAGGGTCTCCCTTTCTCATATCCAGGGTGCACTGAGCAAATTTTCAGCTTTGAAATCTTCCCGCATTGTTGTTGCTGCACCAAAAACCTGCACAACTTTACATAAGCAATAATTCTTTGTGTAGGAATGTAGAATAGTCAGCATTTTCACTTGATTCTTATCTTGTTTCCATTTTTGGTTTCCTTTATAATTTATACAAACTCTTGTTTACTATAACAAGAACACCTTCATATTGCATTATATTAAAAGCTTTTTTCTTTGGGAAAGTTTCACATTCTCTGAGATTTACTAAGAGATTTACTATTTTGAGGAGTAATTTTTGTGGAGACTTTCTTCTCTCTAGGGGAGAACACCAGGCCATCTACTGTCTGAAGTTGGTATTGCGGATTCCTCTCAGGGCTGCGACTGTGTTCCATTGGAGGACAGCAGCCGGGTCTTCTCCTTCCCAGACCCCCTCCGCTGTAAGGCGCCACCACTCCCTCCCACGCCTCCTCCTTCTCCTCGGTCAACCCATTCGCTCCTATCTCCGCCGCCCTCTGAGCGGCGAGAGTTCTGGCGTGTCGGGGTGCCTGGGGGCCGTGAGGACATCTGCCCATTCTTCTCATCTGACAAAAGGAAAGAGAGAAAGAGTGAGTGAAATGTCAGCTGAGAAGGACAGCCCGCCGGGGGGCATGTTTTTGGCGCAGGGGCCTCACCAGCCAGGGCCTGCACTGATGGCTGGTCGTGGGTGCTCAGCAGCTGGGCCTGGATGGACTCCACCACCCGCTTGAACCTGCGGCTGGGACCTGAGAGGAGAGTAACATGTGTAAACACAAGCACGCCGATCAGCGCGTGGACTGGCCAAAGTGCCTCCTCTTTACACAGTAGAACCTTGGAGCTCAAATGCCTCTTAACTTGACCAACTTGGACATCAAACGGGTTTATTGAATTTTTTTCAACTTGTATCTCGACTGAAATCTTGGAACTCAACCGTTCCCGCTAAAACATAATTGTATGGGTTGAGAAGCACACATTTTCAAGTCTACCAATTCATACCTCCAAGAGAAAAATTTGCCCGAAAACGTGGAACACGACAAAACAAAACAGACCTGCTAAAACCTTTACGGATCAAGATGCAGCTCTTATGGGCTGAAACAAAGGCAAACAGACCCTAAGATGCTTATGCCTATCAATCACTCTTAGTGTCCACTGAGTCTGACGTGTGAAAGCTGTCTTTGGTGTGAATTTTTTGTGCTTTATCTACGGTACATTTAATGATACAGTAATCATGCACCCTAAGAAAGTGAGCAGCGATCAGCAAACCAAAGAGTAAAAGTGTAAAGAGTAACTGTAGAACTTATAACTGTAGAAATTATAAGACTTGAAGGTGGTGCACGTGGGTCTGCTCTTGCTTCGGAGTATTGGATTGTAATTTATTTCATGTTTATTGCTTTTGTATGTGTGCTTTTTCATCTGTGCATAAGTTTTATATTGATTGATAATGCTTTTTATAATTACTTAGGTAGGTAGATAGATTTAAATAGGCAATCATTTGGGGGTCTGCAATGGATTAAATTCATTTATATTATTTCTTATTGGGAAATTTGACTTGGACAGCCTTCTGGAACGAATTAAGTTCGTGTTCCAAGATACCATTGTAAATAAATAGGACATTTTAAAAATGGATATTAAGATATAGAGAAAGTGACAGAGTTAACCACCCAGAAATATTTGGTGCAGACTAATACAGGAATCTGCACTGCTAAGAGTGGTAATATGTCATTCCACCATCTTGTTTATCACAGACTAAATGACTCAAAATGTCTACTTAAGGTAACCTGCAAGGTGTAGCTTGTCTGGACCACACCGCTACCCCCAGCTGTCCTGTCACCATACCCGATATGAGGGTGAAGGTCACGCTGTAGATGCCGGTCTCCCTACGGCCATCCCGTTCTGTTCGCTCCCGCTCCCTCTCTGCCTCAGAGAATGCGATGTCCACCTGGAACTTGACGGGCTTTTGGAAGACGGACGGCCCGCCTGAGGATTTGTACTCTGCCCTGAAGCTTGTCTGGGAGACGACGCTGTGACTGAGGGAGGGAATCTGAAACCAGAACACAGTGGGTATGATGGTACTGCTCTACGGGCACGACTGCATCACAGGATGATGCGACTAAGAAAGTATGATGCTGTAACAATGGTGCAGAGAAACCAGGAAAACTAAACGAACCGATGCAGTGTGACTTCAACACATCAGAATACAAAACCTACACAACACTGAAAGATTAAAACACTGAACTCTGAAAGAGATAAAACACAGGCCATGAAGAGCCTTACTCCAACCATTTACCATCCAACCACTTATCCAGATCAGGGGGACCTTGAAGCGTATCCCAGGCAGCACAGGGCACAAGACTAGGGCACACCTTGCATGGGATGCTAGTCAATCACAGGGCACACAAACACATACACTCAGGCACATAGACTAGAATACAGGCAATTTAAAGATATCAAGATATCAGAGTAATGGGGGGAACCAGAGTAACAGAAGAGAACTAGAGTAATGAGAGGGAAGCAGAGTAATGAGGGAGAAAAGAGCAACAGAAGAAAACCAGAGCAATGCAGGGAAACCAAATTCCACAAAAATAGAGCAGAGGAGGAGTTCAACCCGGTAATTGTAAAGCAACAGCACCACCTATTGAGCCATTAAGCCAGCCTGCCGATAAATTAACTTTACTTGATTTAAATGTATTAACACATAAATACCTAATCATTTTACATTATTGAAAAGGGATAGTCAAATAACAAACACACCGATAGAAAGGCATGAACAATGTCGGCTTTGATGGAGCTGAGGGGTTTGTCCCTGATCACCACGAAGATTTGTTCTTCCTTCTCTAGGCTGATGAAGTTTCCAAACCAGGACTTCTTTGCAAGTCTGTTAAGGTTCGAGAAACAAGTTAAAGCGTTACACACCCAATGAGCAAAAGGGGATGAACATCACCATGACAACACTGGGGATGTAAGGCTGCATCACTCACTCAGGGCTGGACTCAGGAGTTAGGCTGGACATGTCTTCTGACGTGGGAACTAAAGATGAGAGGAAGCACATGACATCACAGGGTCTGCTCACTTCACATTTCACAAGTGTTTATTTTGAAACAAATAGATGTTAAACCCAAGAAAATAAATATAAAACAATTAAATACAATAGAACTCACTTATAGTGATCACATTTGTAGTGATCAACCACTTATATGGATCAAAATGCTTGGGGCAGAATCATTCCTATATTAATACTGTTTAAATAATTTGCTTATAGTAATCAAGTAGTCCACTTACAGTGTTCATTTTGGGTCTTTTTATACATGACAACATGCAGAAAAAAAAATTAAAGCTTGCTAATTGTTTTTTTTTTTTTTAAACTTTATTTAGTTTGATAAGCCTACTTTGCCTTGCAGTAACCCGTCTGCTTCTGCTAGCTACCTGAGGCTAATGTTGCACACATTGAAAACATAATGGGAAAAAGAAAGTCATATTCTCTCAATGACAAACATACACTCGTCAAAACTTAAGATAAACCACGAAAAACTAGTCACTGAGATGCAATGGGAAAACTACAATAGGCTAAATTCTATGTACAATGCTGTACAGCATTGAAGACCAGAGCAGACCGAGGAATCACGGCAGCGGTGAATGAAAATGACGAGAGGTGGACTGACACGAAGCTGTTCTTTATGTTACTCCTTAAATGGAGCCCACAACAAGCAACAAAAGCCATGAATGACAGTACAACACGGGAAGTTACACTAAGGGCGGTAAGGCACACACACAGCAGGCAATTTCACAATGGCTAAGACACGTGAGGATCAGGAAAGAACCGAGTACAACCACAATTAAAGGCACACGTGACAACCGGATACACAGCACAAAAGTACCTACGCTAAAAATTTTTAAAATAATATAAATTATACAGTTCATATGAATTATAGTTCAGTAATTTAAATTGTACCATAATGTCATTTGAAAAGTATATGAAACAGCTGTACTGTATTTTGAAAGAGTCAAAATTCTGTAAATAGCAACACAGTCTGTTCTATTGCCTTATATTCATGTAATAAATATACAAATGTCAATTAGATGGTAATCTGCCTGAGACATAAAGAAAAAGGAAAAAAATCGATTATAATGGTCATCCACTTATATTGATCAGTTTCACCCAGACAGATGTGATCACTATAAGCAGATTCCAAAGTATATATTTAAAAGAGGACTTCAATGTATCTTGTAGCCATTTCCCAATCAGTTCAGGATCCCTTTATTCAGTGAGAGGCTTTTATTCAGTTCCCCTCATCACAGGAAACACCCCTGATTGACTAGTTTCCATTCATCTGCAGCATTGCCCCTGTGCTATGCCAGTTTTAGACTACAGTAAAATCCTGTTATAGTGGACTCGCTTATAACAGAATATCATCTACAACAGACGAGGTCTGCTGGTCTTGTGCCTTTACAAACATACAGAAAAAGCACTGGATATAGCAGACTTGCATATAACGGAATTTCACTTATAACGGACAAACAATTTGGTCCCCAGGGCCGCTTTTAGCTGTAGTTTTGTTCAACTATAACGGACATGCGCATCAATAGTTATTTTAAAAATGGCTGAGAAGTGTGCTTCAAAGTGTCATTCTATAACAGATTTAAAACTAAAAATCGTTCTTTTAAATCAAAACAAAAAACAAAACACAAGTGGAAATTGCACCTGACTATGGTGTAAAGTAAATCTACGGTCAATGACATCTGGAGTAACCGTGAGAAGTACAAGACTTCTTTGCAGTTTGAGAAATGACAGATTATTTTTCTTCCCAGTAATTTGCGTACAGTACGACATAATGCTTTAGAACATACTTTAGCACAGGGTATTAGAATGCCTCTTGTCATTTGCTATGCATTCATTCACTACAGTAGTAAGAAAAGAAGATATAGGTGTTTGTGGCAAAAAATGATTTTTGTTGAGTAGCGATAGGTAAATAAAGTTGGATTACAACATGTACAAAATAATAATCTATACCACAAGTGTGTCTGCTGGGGTGTGGCATGAGTAAATGATGTCCTGTAGTTGTGTCCTGGGCATACAGCAACTCTGGATATAATGGACTTTTTTGCCAGGTCCCCTGAAGTCCGTTATTACGGGATTTTACTGTAATTATGTAGCTTCAGTCCTTCAATCTCTGGACCTTGGAGGTTTTTGTAAGAATACTGCTGCTCGGCTAATCTCTGAACTTCCAAACCCGTCCATGTCTCAGCCCCCTCCCCCAATCACTTGGCCCTTCTCCTCCTTCACAATCTCAGTCTAGGCATTGCTTAGGGCAGCAGGTGGCACTCCAGTACATTGAACACAGGCATTCTCTGGAATCCCTGACTCATCATTTACCTCATTCTCTTCTGCTTCATATTGCCCTTCCCTAAGGCCAATGAGTGTACCATGCAGAGGTGGGAGCTTACTCAACCCAGTAGGATATATACTAATTTGTCTGGGTGTACTACTGTGATCCATCTTGCCAACAGTCAAGTGACCCTAACAGTTCACACTGATTCCATCCTTCCTATTCCACTTGATCTATATTTTGGTAAGATCTGCTTTTGATTTGACTCCAACTCAGACCAGAGCCCATCTGTGTATCCTCTGAATACCGAAGTGTAAATTATGCATGCACCTTGTTTATTTTCATGCGCAAAAAAAACTACAAATAACAACTAAGTCTACATTATCACACCAACCCTGTTCTGCACCAGAAGCACCTGGAACTTTCAAATTGGTCACAGCTGGGCTGTAGTAGAGCTGGCTGATGTCTGAAAGCACGATGTCAACAACAGGTGGGGAAACAAATACAAGGGATGTCAGGCGATTCAATTACTTACTCGCAATTCATCACTTACTTAATCACGGCATACTTTTTGAAAAGTAGCACAAGAGTAACAATCTCAAACGTAGAGATAAAACTGAGAAACTCAGACCAGCATTACATATTGACAGAGTAAGGAGACACAGGTGTGACTAAGATCAATTGGATTAACTGAACAAGGTTGGCAAATCCATAAACCGAACTGCATGTGAAAAAGGAAAAGAAAACACTGAAGGCTTGCCACTGAGGACCCCAAACATTCATTTAAAGTTCTGATGAAGAGATTATTTATTTTCCAACAAAAATACAACTTGAAAGCAAGTACAAAATGAATTTCAATGCTTTCAAAAAGGCAAAATGAACAGATAACAATAAGAAAAGTCAGGGCATTGTATTTATAAGTAGGGATGTCAAACGCTCTTGTTTTTTTAAATTGCACACCTTTGCATGTATTCAAAATGCTATATAATCCCGACTGTGTGATCAACCCCCCTGCATGGAATATGTTATCAGGAGTATTGGACTTTACCTCTGTGTGATGAACTTTCAGAAAACCAATCATATATAATCATGTAAATCTCAAACCTATTTGGCAAATTAGTTTTAAAAAGAAAAGCCTGACAGCAATTGAAAGTGTACTTAATGACTGCAAAGATCCTCTTTTTAAGGTATTGGCTTTCAAAAAAATAAATTACAATATTTTTATTATATTTATGCTTCGGTCTGGCAGTTTTTAAAAAGAAGCAAGTAACAATGCCAAGTTACAATGTTTTTTCATTGCTCTCCTCTATCAACTTCCCTGATAGGCTGAATGTTTTGATTGTAGTGGAGAATTCTGGGTTTCTGTGCAACATCACAACTGAAGCTCGTGCCCTGTTTACAACCAGCAAGGACTACTATAGGTCTCTATGTAAAATCTTTGCTCATACTATCCCCACACTATTTGGGTATCGACATACCACACACACACAGACACACACAGACACACACAGACACACACAGACACACACAGACACACACAGACACACACAGACACAGACACACACAGACCCACACACACACACACACACTCTGGCTGGCTTCTGGCTACGCGGCCCCGTACACAGCAAAGCTCGATGCGCTTTGTATCAGGATCAAAATT
>JAABNX020000106.1:33133016-33149369 GCA_015163995.2 Mormyrus lacerda | reverse complement strand
CCGCCCAGGGTGTACCCCAGCCTTGTGCCCTATAATGGACTGACGTCCCGTCCAGGGTGTACCCCAGCCTTGTGCCCAGTGATGGACTGACTGTATTAGATCAGCAGTAGAAAGTTAGATCAGCAGAAGACAGCTTAAGAGACGCAGATACAGGTAGTTTTTAAATTGGCTCATAGGCTATTAGTAAATAAGACAAACACATCTGTATAACATGAATCCCTCTTTGGCTTATACACAATTATTTCCCTGCCGGCATAATGGAAAATCATGCATGAGCATACAGGACACTTGGTACCCTTTTAGCCCAGATAGGCCATGTGCTTTGTTTTGAAAGTACCAAATTTTAGACATGGAACAAAAACTGATTTGGATTATAAGTTTGGTCCAAGTGTGTACAAAATGGCTGCATTTATTCAAAATCCCCAATCAGACTCAAAGTTAGAAGAAAATCAGCCAAAAACCAAAAAGCTATTGTAAACTGATTCACTAGTCATAACATTACTAATAGAAATTGCTGCTATTTTTTTCCATGTTAAGGCCTTACAGTCAACTTCAGCTACCTGCCCTTGTACTATATTTACTTAGAAAGGACATTTTTCAATATGCTACATCATATCCAGACACAGCCAAATGAAAATGTGTCAGATTGTTGCATTTCATTGCATCGTTTTTGTATTATATCATTGACCCATGTATCTGAAGGTGTACAGTATCCTCTGAGAGGGTGAAATATACAGCCCTATTAATTTTCACATCAGCTCCTTTACCTAAAATATGAGTGAACAGTCTTACAAGAAATAGTCTAAGAGGCATATTGATGAAATTTTGGATGGTGAAAGTAAAAAAAAAAGCATTAACACTCAAAAAGTTTGATCTGATAAAGTATTTGGAACGTAATGGTTTGGTTGGGTTTCGAGTGATCTCCTTCTAACCCTATTTTTCTCCATATGGCCTACTATCTGTTATCAAGTTACAGCATAAATGCCCGTATACCTGTCCATAAATATTTTAACCTGATCACACAGAATAAGAAGCCAGTCCAGAGCAGGGCAGATATACACACACAATCATACATGACAGGCCTAACTGTCTTTCAGAACTAGAATTTGGTTACAACAAGAAGAATTTTTAGCAATTCTGAAGTGTGAATACTTTACATGGGATACCTGTAGTGTTTGGACTGCAGAAGGAAATCAGAGTACCACAGGAATTTTACAGGGAGGACATACAAACTGCACACACACAGCGGAGGTGGGACTTGATCCCACCATCTCTATAGGTGTGAAGCAACAGTGCAAAGCACTGAACCATTTGCATTTATTTTTATTTAGCTGGTGCTTTTGTCCAAAACGACAAGAAAAGTGACACAAATAGCTCGTTAACCACCGTGTCACCTGACCTGAATATCCCAAATTTTAAAACAGTGTATGTGTTTATGTGATATCTGTGGCAAATAATCAGGATTTCCTTACTGACCCTTATGACAACATCCCTTAACAATCATGTGGGTAATGGCTGAAGCCAATATGTAAGCTGACAAAAATAGAGAGCAGGTCAGAGCCTGTTGAAAGTATAATTATCCACATCTATTTTAATACAACTAAAAACTACAAGCATGAAAGGCGTGCATCATTTAACCCCCTTCTGTTGGTCTAAATCCCCTACATTAATATGAAATTGATTAATATATAAAGACCTTTGTGCAGTAAATGAATGGGGTCTGTCACCCTAGATCAAGCACATTAATTTACTGCGAAACAAATGAGTACTCTATAAATTCACCAAACTCCAGCTTAATAACAAAAGTTATTCAACATTAGTCTGCAAGCATCTGGTAATACATTATGAGCAAAAAAACTTAAATTTTCTTGTGCTTATTTCAATGTGTGATATAATTAATATCCTCATAATTTAGCATGGTTGTGCAAGATATACATTGTTCATCCTCGACAACACATTGTCTTTGACAATTGGTTCTGTAGCTCTGTTACAACAAACCCATAGTGATCGGGAGAACAACTCGGCTGCCCTGCACATTGTCTGTTCACCCCCCACAGATTATCCATGGACAGACAGAGAAATAACCATCCTCCATGATTGCGCATCACAGTACATGAAAACAAAATGGGGGATGTTCATTGGAGAAGCAATGTAACAAGAAGGGTCACACACCATATCTAGGACAAACAAATTCCGCTGATCAAATCAGGCGTAAGTCGGTGCATTGTGTTTGATTACAACCCTGGAAACCACACCATCATGGCAGTCAATCTCATTACCTGCATAAACCACTCAAGCACTACCTCTTTTTGTATTAAGACAGCGCCCATTTGTTTATCTGTACTTTACCAACATAATATTGAAGATGGCCGTACAGCCGTAGTTCACATATTCTGCTATTGAATCTTGCTTATCCATGCTATATTACATAACAGCAACCTGGTTCCATCATTCATGAATGCCCCTCTTTATACAATACCCATATTTGCAGTCAGGTGCACCGGAGACTAGAATGACTAGCCAACATGGGTAGGTTGACCAGCAGGTTAGCACGCCATGACTGCCTTAACGATGAACGTTCTACTTACCATTTATCCAGGTCCTCCTTGATGACCTGGCAGGCAGCAGGGACAAGAGCCTCCATTCGGACAGTCACCGAGGTCTCCGAATCTGACATATTTCTGTCGTGGTGTGCGTCTCCGTGATCCCGTGTGCGTGTGTGCGAAAGAGGGGGGAAAGAGGTTAGAGTGTGAGAGGGAGAGGCGGGTTAGTGGGAGGGAGGCAAAATGATGGGGGGGAGAAAGAATGCAAGCTGTCTGTCCTGGGGTGTCTGTCAAGGCATGTGCAAACAAGTCCACATGTTTGCAGCAAGGGGGATTAAAACATTTCTAAGTTTTAATTATATGTAACAGACTTCTCAAAGATAAAAAATGTAAAGAAACATTTTCAAACGGTTTTAAGCATTTATACATTTCAAACAGCACAGCCAGAGGAAACTGTTCTTTTCCATTATAATTCAACACAAGGGAAATTAACAAGGATGTTATCAGGCTATTTCATCCTCTTCATTTGTTGTGCGCATTTATAAAGTTTGCCATTGCATCCACCAAGCTGATTTTGGAAAAGACATCTAGTGGCTACCTCTCTAAATTACAATACATCTATTGACCTCGAACAAACGCCCTCTTGTGGCTAGTCTAAGATATACAATAATTGCAGTCCATCTAATGTACTTCGGTATAATTCGAAGAAATGAAGGAAACTGCAACAGCTTTCTTTAATGCATTAATTTACTTATTTATATCGGATTGGATAACAACTCAAGTCATTTCAGCAACAGCATTTTCACAATTATTTTGTACGTCTACAATGAATGTTGCAAACCTGAAAACTGCCATCTTGACAAGCAAGTTACAGCAAACTTTGAGGATATGTTGTGTCAATATGCATATTCTGTCACCCATCGTTGTTAAAATGAATAATTGTAATGTCCGCTTTTGTTTTCTATCTGCAATTTTATAAAGGATGTAAGAAAAATAAAAGTAACAAACAACTTCTACGCAAAGCAGCATTAACGGTTTGGTACAATATTGTTTATGTATGCAGCAAACACCTAAGAATAACTAGGACTAATGCCTGCATAGAGACGATAAGCAGAGGCGCAAATACACTGTAAAACACATTTCCATTCATATTCTATTAATTACACAAAGAAACTACAGGTTACCTGCTCGACTTGATTTTCCCCAGAGCGCATGCGCCAAACGTTCATGAAAAGTAAAGCCGACCTAAATACATATGATTCGGACCACTTTAATTAGTTTTGTCAAGTAAACCAAATGTCAGTGTAATGCCGAAATTCTTTCTATTTTTTTATCCTGGACATAACTAATACATTTATATACACACCAATAAGCACAGCATGTGACTCAGCCTGTGTACGTACTAATGGACAAAAATTAACAATGGATAACCGAATAAGTGCGTGTTTTTGATTCAGTGATATGTGTTTTTTATTATAAAGCAAGTCTCAAATAACTAAATTGTAATTTAATTTAATGTTGTGAAAAGTATCTAACACGATATTCATGATAGGCTGCGGAATCCTTGCAGGATACAAAATTACAGAAAATGGATGGACGTTATTCATAAGGTCTGTCTTATGTTCTGTCACAATGTCATGCGCAGGCATACAGTATATTCACTAGCAGGATTTGAATCGCCGTGACCCTAAAATGGATAAGTAGGTTTTTGAGCAATGGATGGGTAGTTGTTTTTCAGTATTTCCCTTTTAATTTACTTCTGTTGTTCCAGGTAACTTCCACAGGTTTACCCATTGTGTTTATCCACAATTTTATTTTTAAACATTACAGAACAACACCTTATCTAACCAATCAGTTTCGACTTTAGCTATTAACGTTACTGCTACAACCAGTGTTGATAGAATCCATCCATCCATCCATCGATAACCACTTTCACAGTACAATTAGTTCCAACCAAGAAATCTGATTGGACAATGAGTGCGGTTATTAGAGTATAACGGCATTCAGGTATATCATATCAGATGTATCACTCCCCTTTACTGTTGTATCTAAAAACCATTAAATTTAAATAATGCAAAGTAGTTGGGAATGAACGAGCTGTGTTGCTTTGGAATGTTTATGTTGCTTGGCAAGAGTCAACAGTTCGGCAGGAACTATTTTTTTGCAGAAGCCCATAAATGTTTAAATAAATAATCAAGCAAAGTGTTATCTGTTGTGACTTATTACTGTTTTGTATAAACGCTACCTGATGAACTGTTCTATAAAAGCAATCACATATGAGAGGGAGTGTGGTTGTCCTCCAATATATCACGGATGTGATTAGGGCTGCCACCTGTCCTTTATAATGCGGGAGTATAATATGAGATGCAGCAGTTCATCCAATACAGGACGATCCTGTTTTAAAAGGGACAGGTGTAGCTGTAATTATCTTCAGCACTCAGCCTATGGCCTTGTGCCTACAACCAAATCACAGCCATGTTATGTTGGAGTTACAACCGCACTCCTACTTTTATGCTATTGCTTAATTGTAATTTGGCCCAACAGTGTCTAAAGGATACTCCCTCTACAAATGAAATTTGAAACAGCATATTTTCATAAATTTAATCAAAGGCCCAAGAATCATTTAATTTCCTAGTGCTCATTCTATTTCATATGCAAAGTGAAAACTATGACGTCAGAAAGGATTTGTAGGTGTAGCTTCCTGGCTTGAGCTGTTGAGCTTGTTAGGGTACACATTTGCTACATCAGTTACTGCAAGGGCTTGCAAATTTATGTTAATGGGCAATAACATCCAGTCCCAGTAAGGGGATGTGATGCGGTCCCTGTAGTTGCAGTCAAATGTCTTGCGAGGTGCCATCAATTTCCTGTACTTTTCTGGGAATTTGGCTGCATGTCATGTTAACAAGTACGCAGTGGATGGACACATAAATTCAAGTTAAAATGACTATATATCTAAAAAGTCTTACTTACTTATTTTTTCGCATTATAGTTTTACACACGAGATTTCTGTTCCGTACTCATTGGTATTTGATGATTTTGCACCTTCTTAATCATACAAGATAAAACATCAGAATAAGCCACAGTGTGAATAAAATGAATTATCATATACGTTCTTGTAGGTTCTCATGTAAAAGCTATGAATCTATGATTTCTCACGGGCCAGTGCATTCTGCTTCAAGGGGTTTGCCAACTTGCTTTACACAGAAGCTGAAGATATTCTGCATTCTTGGATTACTTTCTTTCCTGGCACTTTACTGCACTCCCTTGATCATCCTATTAAAGGAGAAAAATAACTGCAGTTGTATAAGGTGGAAGTTTCATGTTATAATATGTGATGAAAGCAAATACAGAATGTAACAATTTGTCTAAAATGCATAGCACAGCACTGTCTGTAATACAGGCACTGGGGTGTGTGATAGCAAAAGAATGATAATCCAAAAGGTTCTTAACATTAATTCCATCCATCCATACATACATACATACATCTTTGGAACATCCATCCAGTATATGGTTTTGGGGTCTTAACTTTGATTGCTCCAGTAAAATATACAGCTATATTTTCATAAAAATGTGAACAGAAGCATCAGCCAGACACAAAACTGCCTGGAACGGAAGTCTGTTTGTTTGATCACTCAAAGGACTGATCATGACAGCATGAATATTATTAAATTATAATGACACCGGACAATTACATTTTATTTCAACTCTGTTCCATGCAAAACTATAACATATTAAAAATGCAGAAGTAATGTGGAGTGTTTTTGGTGTTCTAACAGGAAAACCTTTTTGATGAGTCTGTTCACACCCTTCGATAACAATGACAGATGTCACATCAATGTTTCTCATTAGTTACATTCAAGAGTGAACTTCTTTGTAAATGCATTGCTTCTATTTTTAGGCATTGTAGCTTCATTATAGGCGAGATGGACTCTATAAAATGGGAACAAAGTGATGGATATCTAAAGAACAGCAGAAACAAGGAGCTGTAAAGTGAACAAGATGGTTCGGCGGTCACCAGGGAGCAAGCTTTTGTGGACAGGTGAGATTGACTTGTATGATGTCTTGTGTATCTCTCTGTCATTTTCACCTGGTCTATTGGTACTGCTCATAGACACTAAGCCTACCCTCCTTAATATAGAACATACAATATAAATCAGGGCAACTTTTTGTGTTCTCACCTCACTTTTTTAGCAGGAGAAAGAAGTCCTGGTAAGCGTATAGCTCAAATATTTCCTCCTGTGATTGTATGCTAAATTCTTTATTCCTCTATTTCTGCTGCAGTGCTGCTATGTTTCTTGGCTCAGGGTCGATCCCTTGACCAGAAGGACCTGATGGATAGAGCAGTTCAGCTATCGGACAAACTGCACTTCCTTAGCACATCTCTAAAAAATGATCTGGTCAGTATTTACACTATATATTATATGTTTATATAAATGATAGAGAAATACGGCTCCAAAACGCAGCAGGTGGAATACTTGTCAATTACCACTAGAATTAACGCAATTACTTGATGGTTCTGTTGAGTTAATCACAGTAATCCGACTACTATGGGTTGCAAAGCCCTTCTTCTCCCACCCTAAGTTTGTAGTATGATCCACCTGTTAATTACATCATCATTGCAAATGCACTGCAGTGGGTAAAGCGTACTTTGATAACTTGTCCCGGTCAGGATTCACATCTTCCAGTGACGATAGGAAAGATTCCCAGGCTGTCCCTGTGCCACACGTCATCTCTGAACACCCCTACTGAGAAAAGCCAGGCTCTCAGCCTTCCGGTGAGATCAACACTGTTCCTAGCACTTGTGGCTGCCACTTCCCTCCACTATCTATCCTGTTGTCCCAGGCAACTCTCCCACCTTCATATATCCATTTTGAATTTCCTGCTTCTCTTCCCCATCTTTCCAGACTACAAGGACTCCATGGCAAAAATATGTTAGTGGAATTAACATTAGAGCACAGTACAGATCCTGGAGTAGTGGTATCTAGCAGGTTTTCAGTTCCACCTGATGAGTTACTATCTGCTTGAGATTAGGTGTGGTTCATCAGAGACCAAGACCATAGAAAATCTGCTGTTCCCCAGTCATGCCAATTAGCTACTGCTGCCACTAACATGCATCCGGGGGGATGGGGCATGATTTTTATGTTAAACTACATGTGGGGACTGAGGAGCTGAAATATTTGTATAATATCCATCATGAGGATGATCTGTTCTACCCCGGCAGGAGGCGGAGCTCCTGTCTCTTATCCGCACCCTCCTACTTTCATGGAAAGATCCGCTGCTTGCCCTCTCATCAGACTCTCGGACTTTGGCACATCCCTACAAAAACAGGTTCTCCACTAAAGCCAGGCAGCTGCATGAACATTCTGATAGCCTTAGCACCGGACTGAAGACACTGGCTGACAGGGTGAGTTTCAATTGTGGTTCTAGATAGCTTTTTTTCTTTAGAAGTTTTGTTCTTTTTCCTTTACTGCCATCTTAGCTGGGGAAAATACACATCGATAAATAATTCACTCTGGTAATTCCACATTATAGGCTAAAAACGTGTGCTTTTTTCCCTCACAGATGGGAACATCGTTGTCCTCTCATCCCCCCATTTCTTACAACAGAAATCTTGGAGAAGACATTGAATCTCAAACGGTCAACTTCCACTTCCTGTTGTCGTGTTTTAGGAGGGATTCACACAAAATCGACAATTTCCTCAAGATCCTTCGCTGCAAGGCTGACATACTCCAACAGGCATGCCAATAGTCCAAATGTAATTGTTGCTGTATTTACCACTTCATGTGGATTTCACCCAAAAATGAATGGTAAAACAAGAAATATACCAGTTCAATTAGATTTTGCCTTTGGTTTTTAACATTTTCACGTGACAGTCCAGCGTTAACATAACCTGTAATCCAAGACTGTGGAGAACATCTTTAATTCCAAGATCTTGGCCTAATTGGTATTTTGCATGTTCAAACTTAAGCCCAGTAATAAAGTTTTGAGTCTGCTAGTGTCAAAAATGTATTTTTGATAAAAACAAATTGGAAGAAGGATCTTTATGTGTATGCATGTGTAATATGTAATAAAAAATTATATATATATATATATATCAGAATAATTGTGGATTGTCAAGTTCTCCTGCCCCCATGACCCTGACCACAGTGAGTGAGTCTTTGAGGAAGGACGCTTTTAAAATTAATAGCTGAGCAAGTACAAAATGTATGCATTACTTGCTCTTTCTCCACCAGGAGGGGTGTAAATGGTGTCCAATTTACCTTTCTACAGCATTCCAGCTTACACAAAAAAACTCAGGGAAAAAAAAGCTCCATTTCCAGCACCAGCAGGTCAAGTCACTGCATTTTGGCACCACCATTAACAGAAGCACGGCCAAAATCGTTCACTATCCACAGTGCGTAACAAATCAGTGAAGCAGGACCTCCCAACTAAAATGCAACATGAAACCGTTCTTCAGGACCATCTTTTATCCTGCATTTAACTGGGAAATACAATTAGATGACCTTCTTTATTACAGAAAATCTGAATATGAAGCAGCTACATGCAAAACTAGAGAGTAGTTTCATGTGACACTTATTTTATTTAAAATGATACAAAAATGGCTATTCCAAATGACTTGCTCCCTTGCATTTCTTCCTAACAGGAAGATTATGCAGTCGTTTTTTTCCATCCAACAGATTACTTAACTTGTTTACATTTTTGCTATTGAAGTTAAGTGGTACAGTTTACTGGGCTCAGAACATCCTTTGCCAAGGCAATGAGGGTGACATACTGGGCAAAATAGTCTTAAATCGAAAAATTTAGAGAGTGAATAGTATGTAACATTTCCAACAAGGGCGCTTAGTTTACACATTAGTACAGTATTACAGGGATACATTTTAAAAAGGCACAAACTTGTGCAGTTAATGACATTTGACATAAGGATCAAGAATATTCAGATCCTTATATCTCAAATGCATTTTATCATACTATAGCTTCACTAAACAAATTTCTATTCCTATACAATACATTCCATGTAACTATTGCACAATATCTCCATGCCGTTGTTTTTGGCCTCTTCATTTACAAATAAAATTTAAAATCAGAAACCAGTGAACAACAAAAATATTTCACAAAAGCAAAATAGAATGTACAGTACTAAAAATGTACACACTGCATATTTTAGCTTGCTACTCATTAAGGTTACTGACAATGCCTAACGCATCCTGTACTCGGAGGTCTTGGTCACCTCACACAGCTGACCCTTGAAGTCCACATTAAGTGTGAAGTCCAGATCCCGCTGCAAGAAGAGAATAACAGATTTAAAAAAATGTGACAAGATGAACCATGTATACTTAACAGGCCTAACGGTGCATAACAATGGTGCGATAACATTATCAAAAACACACAAAAAAAAAAAAAACTTACATTGTTCTTAGCATTGGGCTTCAGATGTATTGTCCCAAAAATCTCCTCACCAGTCTTCACAGTCAGATAATCATCAAGGTAAAATACTGTCTGTTTCCAGTGGGTATATGGAGACTCTGGGCCTGTGAAATACAAGTGTTACAGTAACTACATATAGGAAATAACAGGTGAGTAGTACATGTAGTTTGTTCTTGCCTCTACCTAAAGGAGGACTAAAGGAGGTGTTTACCACTTGTTCAAAGAGCTCCACACAAATCTAGATAGACTTTAAAAAAAAAAAATCATCAAAACACCATTGAAGGAGAGTATGCCAAGATCAAGACACTTGCCAGTTGAGAATCCAGTCCTCTTGTGACAACATGTGAACTCAATGTTGAAATAGGTCACTAATGCGTGGATGTAGTCATTCCTCTTCACTTGCAGGCAGAAGGGAGAGGAGAAGGACAAGTCTTCCAGCTTGACAGTGTACATGTCCACCTCCTGGCAAGAGATTTAAATGGTGGTCTTGCACACTACTCATTTGTTGGGGACTGCTTCAGATTGTCTAGGAATGCATTTCAAATCTTCTAGAGGCAAGCACACAGTCAACTGTGTGCTACCAATATTCATTACTATGCTGCATCAACTTAAACACCAGAGAGCTTTCAGCCACATGGTAACACTGGCACAGGACTGGGCATTGTTCAAAATTTTATAATACCGGTACAAGAATACCTTAACCGATACCAGTTCCTGAACAGTATCTCTCCCCCCCCCCAATATTTTTAAATCAATTTAAACAAAAATACATTAAACATTACAGCACTAATCTTATTTGAACAAGTCATTTTGTTAGTTAATTGGCTAGCTACTGGGGGAAATCGATCGCAATCATAATGGGACACCAACTTATTTTATCGGGGTTCTCAAGTTTCATCAAAAGTTCAGAGAAAGACTACATCTGTTACAGGCGCAGCATTCTGACGATCACACATCAGTTCTCACTCTCTCCGGGTGTTTTGCGTGATATACTGGCTGACCACATGATTGTATATGGGAGGCATATTTGCAAGTCATACTGGTGCGCCAATAAAATTTAGTCAAACCACCTCCAAAATGGTTGCAAAAAATACAACTATATGGTTGCAGCCTGGAACTCTGGAGCAACGCTTTTGACTTCTTAGGCATTTTACACTATGCAAAAAAAACCAAAAACACTTGCGCCAGTTCACAACGTTGTCTCTGGGCATACGTTTCTCCTCTACAAAATGTTTGAGTAATGTTACACAGCCAATCACCAGTGATTTTACATCTTTACACTTGCACATACATTCTGTATGCTTATTAGCTCATAGATGCTGACATTTACTGTTTGGGTATCAGAATTTGACACCAAAAAATAAATTTTTCAATCCTCAATAAGACTGGAGCATTTCAGTCGGTAGCACAAAAGTACCAAAGTTCAGTGCCCAGCCGTGCACTGGCATTTTTGGACTATTATACTGACGTAGTGTGGGTGAGGAACAACCGTCGTATGCAAACAGAATCAAGATCTAATGCTAGTCTGAACTTAGATCATGGTTTACTAGCATCATATACTCTTGAAACTGGAATATCTGGTTTCTCATTAAAAAAATAAGCACAAACAGTTTACAGAGGAATTTTGTTTGTTGCAGTCAAATTACTTTTGAAGGTAAGACAGCTACAACAACCTTCATATCCATAAATGGCACAATGTTCTGCAACGCTTTACCCCCTGTGCTCAAAGCTGAAGCAGCTGCATTCGGACAGACCACTATAACATGACTGACCTTGACGAGGCAGGAATTGCTGACCAGCTGTTTGGGATCCACCACATCCACCAAAGGCTCCTTGATGGCCACCTCTTTGATGCAGGACATGTCGAATCCGTGTACATTCTCCCACCCTACCAAAAACAAACTCAAAACGTATGATTCCTGCAAGAATTCAGGGACCAACTGTTGCTGAGACAGAGTTGGGGCTCAAACTTCATGGAAAATTTTTGAATGCATTTTTTTTTTATAACAAAGTGTCAACAACCTAGCTCATACTCACAATGAATTTTGTAGTCTTTGTATTGCCGGTCTTCAATAGCTGTGATGTACAGTGTAGCTCTGTCTGGAAATATCAGACCATCTGGTTTCTAAGAGGAGAGATTTACTTTAGTCAGCATACCACAGACACATTATACCTCACTCTCCATGGCCGCCCTTCAAATGCACCCTTACCAGCCACTTGTCCCGTGCATAGATAACAGTATTGAGCATGGACTCGTAGAACAGGCAGTAGCCCATCCACTCTGAGATTATTATGTCCACTTTCTCTACTGGAAGCTCCACCTCCTCCACCTTCCCCTTAACGATTGTTACAACTGAGAACAGAAAAGGGTAAAATGAGTGAAACAGCTGACATCTCCCTTTGTAGCAAGTAAATATACAATTAATAAATAAAGAGTGCAAGACATTTCAAGACCTACTGTGATCAAGCTTGTTTGCCTTCACAATCTTCACAGCATAATCTGATATACTACTGCATTCAATCTGGGAGAAAAAAAAAAGGATACAAGATAAAACCAAATAGATTACTAGTACTTGATACTATTAGGCAACATTAACACTTATCCCCGTTCCCAATCCAGCTGCATGCTTACCCCTATAACTTTCTTAGCGCCTGCTTTTGCTGCGAACATGCAGAGAATCCCGGTTCCACTGCCGACATCAAGAACCACCTTGTCTTTGAACAGGTGTTTGTTGTGAAACATCGAGTTACGATATGTCAGGGTACGGACTTCATCTTTAAGCATCTCCTGCAAAGAATGGAAAAAGGCTTAGATTCTCATTTAAACATGGTGAAGTAATCAGCAATCTAATAAAGCAGAATAGATGACTCATCTCACCTCATGAATGCCAAAATGGGCATAAGAATCAAAGTAGTAGTCCTTTGAGGTCATGTCCTCCGCTGAAGGCTTTGTGGTATCCCCAGGGGTCACCTAAGAGAAGGATGGGGGGCGGGGGGGTACAACTTGATCACCATTTGGAGTTTCTACCTATACTGACTGGGGGTCACGTGGACTTGCGGGAGGAACCACAAATGTAGGATTGCGTTTTAATCTCCACTCATGGCTGAAATCACTTACGCGTCCGGCATGCTTTAAACCATGTACCTAATAAAAATGTTAACCAAAGAATTTCCTCAAGAATTATTCCTCAGGAAGATCGCGGCCCAGTTTCAATGAGACCTTCATACAAGATATTTGGGTTTCTATACGAATGCACCAAACCATGCCCACTTAAAAAAGGAACATAATACACATATTACAGGTAAAAACGTTTGGAATATACTCAAAAACTCTACTAAGAGTACATGATATGCGATGTGTTTTTTTAAAATGAAACAGTGAGGGATCTATCCAACACGCGGTCGGGCGGGAGGAAAAGAAAGGCCGGAAAATGCGCACATGGTTAGCTAGCTTCACTCAGAGCCAGCGCCGTGCCAACAAAACGCGACCTCGTTGGCTATCTAAAGGCTTCATCAGAGAATCGTCACGTTGTGTCGCTAATAAGTAAAAAGATCGGGCAACGTAAATGGTCGTTTAACTAATAATTTCAATTAAATTAGAATACTTACATTCAAGAAATAACCTGACAATCGTAACTAGCATAAAATCGGACAATAGTTGTAGCGGAAGCTAGCCACACTATATTTACAAGATTATTACAATTGTGCTAAATAGAAAAGCCTAAATGAAAACACCGAACAAAGAGGCTGCTAACATTTAAGGCAAATGTGTAATCCACATCCACGATTTGCCTGAATCGACAGATACTACAATTTCTTATACGTAACACAGCAGTTCTCAGACTGGAAACGACGTTCACAACTGCAAAAAATAAAGGTTCGCACAAAGCACCCAGAGACTTACTTCCATTACTTCAGCGGTCGCCGCCATCTCGACAATGAACCGTAAAGAAGGACCACGATAAGCACAAAGGCTTTACCTCCCGCTTAAAGCAACGCAAATCAACCTAGCGTGTTCAGCTACGTCGACAAAGGGCCGGACGGTAAATGTACAGGCGAGTCCATTGGTTTAAACGTCAGCTTGATTAGCATGTATCCGCCCCCAGTTTTCCCTATCGAGAATGACGCATCGATTACTCGCCATTGAGATGGAATTTCTTTTTGATACTTCGGAGTTCAGCTGAAAGATTCGTTCTGACTCATTCACTTGCGACAAGTTCACGTTAAACGTATTCGCTTCTAGGATCCCCTTGGACATTTTCCCGGCATTCTATATAGATGGTTTGCATTAAACGCATACGGACTCTTTCAGATATCCTCACACATTCGGAAGGAACTGAGGGAATTAATTCAATGACCGTTCACTTAAAAGTTTATTTGGTAACACTTTACTTGAGGGGACACGGATAATGTAGTATTATGCTATCACTTATGTATTAATTAAGCACAAATTAAGATGTTCTTTCATCATTAATGAATCATGATGGATCTTTTACAGTATCTCAAGCAAGTACTATATTTGTTATTATATGTATTAATTATGTAAACCTACTGTACGACCAAATTATGAATAATATAGATCTTGTGTTTGTTCATGAATTGTTATGTGGATTTTTTCCCAAGCACTTACTGTATTTGTTACTTGATTTGTTAGTAGTATTTGTCAGTAGTGAACTACTGAATGAACTATTGAAGTAACAAGTAATGAATAACACAAATGAAATACTGATGTCATAGTTGTTTATTTATGACTTGGGAAGAAGACGCTTCCTCTCACAGAGGAAGAATACCTCGAGCTGATTGATGAAACAATTTATTAGCTTGCGCAGCCCGAGGTAAAAAAGGACCCCACAGCTCGAGTCCTTGATCGCTACCAGGACAAGAGAGATCCTGGAAAAGATCTCTCCGCCCGACAACTTGCCCCTTGCAGCTGAGGTACGAGAAAACCTGCAGCAGTTGAGGGAAGGAGTGGCAGAGGCGCTGATCAACTAATTATATCTGGATAATGGGCTGCCTCTTCCCCCGCTGTCTGGGCAACCCAAACTCCCCGTCGCCCCTGCTGCGTCTGCTTAGTGGAATAATTGGAAAAGTCACAAACGTCTGCTCCCGACGCTTGTCAGTCCGTGGTGTCGTCAGCATCTGAAACCCTGGGCAGATGCTTTTTCACCATCCAAGGGCTTTACCGGCGGATAATGGGGGAGCCAGCGTTGCAGGCTTACCCAGGGGCTGCCCTACTCATAGAGCAGCTGAGGAGAGAATTGGTGGCAATCACTCCAGCTTCTCCACCTGAGGAACTGGACAAAGCAGAGGCATCCCCTGCTTCGCCCCCCCAGGGTACCTGTGGCATCTCCAGCTTTGTAGCCCCTTGTGGTTCCTGTGCCAGCGACACCCGAGATGCCGCCCGAGGCCCCTGCTGCTGCACCAGTTTGCAACATACCAAGGTCGTGCTATTCCCATGGTTTCCGTGTCTCCTGATCCACTCCCTGTGGTTCCTGATCTGCTGCCCATGGTTCCAGTCCCTGGTCGGGATCCCATGGTTCCCATGCCAGGGGTGGCTGCTCCCCTGGAAGTTCCTGTGCTGCCCCCCAAGGATCTGGCTGGGCCTGTGGTTCTTGGCCCGACAACCCCTGCATTGCTTCCTGAAGCTCTCGCCCCTGAGGTTCCTGTGCCGGGAATCCTAGACCCGGCCTTTCTGGCTGCAACCCGGAGGTCCCCACAGCTCCTGCTCTGGTGCCCGAGGTCCCTGTGCCCATGGCTTCTGCTCTGCCGCCGCCTAAGGCCCTGGCTACAGCAACTGTGGCACGTCATCGGCTCCTGCTATGGCACCGCCTGCTGCGGTTGCTCAGGCGGGGCTCCTGGCTCTGCACGCAACTGGTTCTGCCCTGTCTCCTGAGGCTCATGTCCTGCTGCCTTAGCCGCTGCACCAGAGGATTTGCCTCTGCCTGTGGCTCCGCCCACGTCTGAGGTCCCGGCCCAGGCTCCACTTGTTCCAGTCATGGTGTCCCACGAGTGTCCAGCCCATGCAGCTGCTACACCGCCCCCCCAGGATCTAGCCTTGGTGGCTAACGCGTCACCCTACAAGCCCCCAGCTCCCGTGGTCCCTGATACTCCGGCTGTAGCCCCCTGGGTCCCTGACCCAATGGCCCCTGTGTACCCTGTTCCTGCTCCCTTGGCCTCAGTCTCAGTCCTGAGGAGGTCCCTGATGACCTGACCCCCGTTCCTTCCTCCATAATAGAGCCAGAGGAGAAGCTTGAGTGGGACCCCTCGGATCACCCCGACTACCCCCTTGGACCCCTCCAAGAGGTCACCCCGGCCGACACTACCTTTTTGCGGCAGCCCTCAACCAGGTTCCTGCCGAAAAGGGTTGACTCCCAGGTTCAACCTC
>JAABNX020000106.1:33103001-33128766 GCA_015163995.2 Mormyrus lacerda | reverse complement strand
ATAGATAGATAGATAGATAGATAGATAGATAGATAGATAGATAGATAGATAGATAGATAGATAGATAGATAGATAATCTCCAAATGGCCTGGCCATAACAAGGTTGTCAGGGTTAACAACAAGGTTGTTAAATCTGTTGTTTGCAATGTGTAATGCAAATACTGATAAACTGATAAACTCTCAAAACAGAATACTGACATACTTGTTTCACTGCAGAAGTCAGTCATATTTTTTATTTGACGTTATTGCACTTTATTGTACTTGTTATTGTTGTATCCCTGTGTAGGGCGAGTGAGCAAGGAACGAGGAGTATGGGTCTCAGGCAGACGGAAATCCAACAAACGGGGGTGGGGGTTATTGCAAGCACAGCACATAACACGAGGAAAACTTCAATGACAGATTTGCGCGACAGACTCTGACGTGGACTTACATACACAGGACTAGACAAAACAATAAGAGACAGCTGGGAACGATCGGGATTGCACGCGAAGTTAATGAGGGGTGTAGCACACGAGAGGGTCATACGAGTTGGTCATGACAGTTTTGGACATACTTTTGGTTACACTTTTGTATTTGTCTGGAGAAGACTTGATTCAAAATAAAAATTAGTCACCATGCAAAAATCCATCCATCCAAAGTTTTATTTTTACCTTATTGCACTTTATTTTGCTTGATTTATGGGACATAATTGACTACACTAGATTTTGTTTACAGTTCCCAATAAAATATGATAAAATGCTAATTATATTTGCCTTTTTAATTCATTGAAATGTAAAGGATTGTGTGAAATTTCATCATTTTGACTACTATCCCCAGTATCGAAATGAATCAAATCGTATCGTATTGTGAGAATTTCTAAGGTATCAAAAACATCGAACCGTCGGCTTAAGGAATTGATATTGTATTGTATCACAAGGAAAGCTGTTTTACACCCAGTTGTTTTACACAGATTTACACCCCTAGTTGCCAGTCTGTCCCAGGAAATGGCCCTGGAGAGAGTGTGATTTTGTGGGAGACCCAACTTAATAAGTTAAATACAGCAGTCTGTTTGTTGAGGGAGGAGGGGGTGAATGAAGCCAAATTAAATACTGGGGGTAACATGCACCACAGTTTCTACTCCTCTGATCAGAGGGGATCACACTCAGTTATAGATGCCACTTAACCTACAGTACCAGTAAAAATGTTTGGAAACGTCTACACGTACTGTAGAAAGGTTTATTTGTACTATTCTATACATTTTAGAATGAAAAAGTCAAAACTATAAAATAACATATATAGAATTATGCACTGAGCAAAGAAGTATTAAATAAAAAAACAAGTTTTTATAAGGGGGGACACCTCTGTGGGTTGGGACTCAGAAGGTTGCTGGTTCAAATTCCATGGTTGGCAGAATGATCCCACCATTGGGTCCTTGAGCAAGGCGCTTAACCCCAATCGCTCCAGGGACAGGCTGACCCAAATATCTCCTCTACGTCACTTTTTTGGCCTCCTTGGATGCTTTTCCTGCTGTCCTGAAGGAGTTCCCACATATGCTGAGCACTCATTGGCTGCTTTTCCTTCACTCTCTGGTCAAACTCATCCAAACCGTATCTATTGGGTTTAGGTCAGATGGCCAAATCATGTGACACTATCATGTGACACTATCCTTTGTAGATGGCTTGGTGTGTCCAAACATTTGACTGGTATTGTTTATGCATGTCTTTGGAATGTTGGAGGCAACTTGCATAACAGAGGGAGAATACCAAAACTGGGCACACACAGGGCTTAGGTGTGACTTGACCGCCCAACCCTGCAGATTTGCTGCCCACCAAGCCACTGCCCTACTAAAGACCTGTTAAATGTATTTTAATGGTAATGTACAATTTCTTAAAAATACTGTGCACACAATTAATATTCCATGCAAACAATACCTTTTTAGACAATAATTATTAATCATTTAAAAACATATGCAAAATGAGGTTTATTTATAAGAATTAAGATTATAATAAGCAAACATTCCTTTTTATTTGACTCCTGTCCTACATTTGGCTGGCTGCTTTTGCCTACCAAAGTCTTGCTGCTGGGATGCCTTTTGTATAGTGCTGTCACAAAACTCTCTGTCTTCCCCCTTATATCTCCTCACTACTGTCCACAGCGTCATATTAATGCTATTAACTATTGCAGGAATAATCTAAACTTTGAGCAAAACACCAAAATTATTAGCGGAATTGTACAAATGTGTACTGAATGCTGGATAGATGGATAAATGTACAGTAATAACCATATTTCTTTGGGTTATGGATGTATATATAAAGGTTTTAGTAGTGGAAAAAATATAAATATATAAATACACACTTACTTATGTAAATACATATACCCTGGAATATAACATACCAAAATATTGATGTATCACAGCCAACCAGTTAATATAACATGTTGTATAAAACTACCCAAGATCACTCAATTAACTAGCCCTTTGTATAGAGTTTATTCTGTTATGCATCATTAACCTCTTCAAGTTCTCTGGCTAACTTAAAGCTAAAACCAACACCGCATCATCAAAACGTATGTCAATAAAATGGCATGTAATTATAAAACTAGAAAAAGTGCACCTCTCTGATGTTCATTTTAAAACCTATATACAGTTAGTTGCACCATAATGCATCAGTGCTATGTTGATATTGATAAGTTATATTTGCATCATTATTCCACAAATAAATCAAAGCAGTAAGCATTATTTCAGGTGTAGCCATGGGTTCTGCTATAGCGTGAAACCTCGTTGGTGGCGAGGGCTAACGCATGCGCAGTTAGAATACGGTACTCACGCTATTCTACCATATGCGATGTAGGGCACAGGACAGAGGCAACCAATTCGTCCATGACAGTGATTCGCTGAAGATTGCAGACCATCCTATACACATTTCCACCCTCCCGCCAATAGGGGGCCACGTTGGTTCCGGCGCATGCGCAGCCGAAGGTCATTCCCAAGGATCCCACTTACAGTCTACCTTTCCCGTCCATACAGGCTGTCAGGATGCTGTTGAGTTGAAAACAGCGAAGCGTATGATGTTATGTTAAATACGTAAAAGCCGCTTCATTGCTGCTCTGGTTATACTGGACTATGTTAATGAATAACCTATATTTTTTTGCCGACAGAGTCTGGATGGCGTGTTCTGATGTTTGATCTCTAGATTTTGCGGAAAGAAGCGATATAAATAGCTAGCTAGCTATCCTGCCCGCCTGCTTGTCGACTCAGTTGGGAGAATAACGCGGCTTCGTTGGCATCAAACGGCAGTCTTACCAGCCGGCGACAGTTAACGATGGCCGCTTCCCTCACTTCGGCATCCTTCAGCTAGACGACGCGCCAGCTTTAACGTTTAAGGGGCTGTAGGCTACAATTGAACCGCCTTTCTTAGCCGGTCGGTGACGGCGGCATTGAATGAACCAACGGCGGCCGAGCGGCTACATCGGCTAGCTGTCCTGCCCTTCCTACCTCAGCGACCTCACAGGCTGCGGCCAGTCGGCTGCTCCGACATCGCCGTATACATACGTTAATATTAGCCGGTTAAGGCTCCGTTTGTGCATCGAGAAGCTTATTTTGCGAGACAGCTCCATCAAAGCGCTGGGAAAATGCCGGCTGTGTCGAAAGGAGATGGGATGCGGGGATTGGCCGTGTTCATATCGGACATAAGGAATTGTAAGTATGGATTTTAGGTTTAATATTTTGTGAATGAAGCGTGCGACGGCGTGCGGGCCATTTGCTGGCTTGTGTGAGTGAACGTAAAAGCCGTAAACCTGGCGCTGGCAGCACTCGTATTACTCCCTAGTCCAGCGGTGTCATTCCGGATTAACGGTGAAAAAATAAAGGGAGGGCGTAGTGCCGTCGACATGTCCGCAAACATTTGTCGGCTATCTGTGCTACTTAAGGGTGTAAGAACCAGGTGGACGTGTACGCCGAATGTTTAATTTTTATTAATTCATCTCCCCAACACATTGACCTTTGTATTAAATTATTAAGTTCTGTTCCCCCAGTATCCAACTGTTTTCTTCGCCATTGGTGCTACATAACGGTACTCCTCCACATTTACCACCGGTGATGTTTTTTCCCCTCTGCTTTGTATGCCTTTGGTGTTGTGTATGGGGCCACCACGTTCACATGTGTCATCCCGTTTTATAAATTATAGATCGGCCGTCGTCCGGACTACTCTTCTAATTCTGGACGAATTTAAGTGTTTTTTGTCCTAGTATAGACCGTACAGCTGTGCCCCGGGAGGGGGCGGGGGTGGGCGTTGCGATCGCCTTTTTTGTAAACGATGACCTGGCTCGGTGCGATTTTGAGGCGTAACAGGATACACGGATGGACATGAGTATGAAAGACTTGTACTTCAGGCGAGGCATATTACTACATGGGTGAATTTGATGTGATTGTTCCGTACATCCCTATGGTGTTTATATACTCACGAACTCATAATGAATTTATCATTTGTAGGCCTGTGGTATAGCAGACTTGTTTTTATCATTCTGTGCGATGTTGTCCCATTATAGATCGCCATGGTACCTCTTATGTCTGTGTGTTAGAGGAGGGTGTCTTCCAGGCCTGTGATTTTTTTGGCACAGCGGCTCTGCCCATTTCTATGAAGCAGTATGCGGGCTGGTTAAGCGGTGACGCTGCCATTTTTTGTGGCAGCAGTTGGTTGCATAGGAGGGACGTTTATTTGGTAGTCCACCCCATACAGAGATTAACCCCCATTACGTGTTTTGTGTTTTTGCTCTGGGAGACTGTTACTCTTCCACACGTATTGCTGCAGCTCCGTGTTTATTTACAAGAATGTGCGAAACATTAGTCGCATATGCCCAACTCTGTTTAGTGCGTGTAAATTTAACGCATGTTTTGCAGAAGCAGGCTATATACATTAATTAAGTAAATAGGCAGAAGCCTCTTACATAATGTGAACGCTCACTCGTTTGATATACCTTTGACGGTCCCGATTTTAGAAATGTTTTCTTCTTCCTTTCATTGTCATGACCGTTGTACCATCTGTCGATCTATGATTCCTTCCTCTTTTTCGTCCAGTTTTACTTCTCATTTTTCTAATCGAATTTTAATTTGCTCATCTTTTTTGTTTTGTAATTTCCTTAACTGCTAACTTTTACAACCTACTGCTTCAGTGGTACTGTGCTCC
Source organism: Mormyrus lacerda (assembly GCA_015163995.2). Classification (NCBI taxonomy): domain Eukaryota; kingdom Metazoa; phylum Chordata; class Actinopteri; order Osteoglossiformes; family Mormyridae; genus Mormyrus; species Mormyrus lacerda. Next base: position 33,123,604 of record JAABNX020000106.1, on the reverse strand, counting down.
TATTTCTGACGTAATTTTAAATTTTAATTCCTCTGTTATTTTGCTTACATTCATGGTCATTTTTGCCCAATTTGTGACTAAAAATGTTGTTTTGCATAAATGCCTGTATCATTCTTATTGTCTTCTTTATTCACTACCCCTCACCCAGGTAAGAGCAAGGAGGCAGAGATCAAGCGAATTAACAAGGAACTGGCCAACATTCGCTCCAAATTTAAGGGAGACAAGGCTTTGGACGGTTATAGCAAGAAGAAATATGTCTGCAAGCTGCTGTTTATTTTTCTCCTGGGCCATGACATCGACTTTGGCCACATGGAAGCTGTCAATCTTCTCAGCTCCAACAAGTACACAGAAAAACAGATTGTGAGTGAAGCAGTTCTTTCTTTCTATACATTGTTGCTCAGCTGGTGTCAAGCGACATTCACAAATGCTGTATGACAGACTAATGCTAGTAAAATAGTAGAAATGCTTATGTTATACTTGTTTTGCATGATGCATTAATCTTACACATCTTGTTTCCTATTCTGCAGTTTTGTGAATTTTTGTAGAATTTTCTTTTTGGTTCCTCTAACTTTCCATATAGTTTTATTATATACACATGCATGTATGAAGTGTTATATTTCCTGTGTTTTTCTCTGTGCTTGTGTATATGCTACGTGCTATTTACACAGATTGAAAATGGCTTGCTCTTTGGACCCTGGTGCTGGTTGACTTTAATGACAGAGCAGGACTAGAGCAGCTGTGTGGTCGTGCAGCTGTAGAGTGCATGTTGTAACATCCGTGGAGTACTGTGTGCATAAACGATGACGTGGTTTGCAGGGAGCCTTGCTGAATGTGTGAGGCTGTAATAAAATAGCTTAGGCTGTTCATATGATACGGTGGTCAACAAAGCCAGATTTTATACCTTATGTTCTGCATGTCTGGTCAGAGCACTTATAAAGAATGGCTTAGGGGCTTAAACAACAGCTGCTTTGCCTGAGTTACATATCTTAAATAATTGCGTTTTTGAATATAAATTGAGTGAGTACACTAGGAAATTTGAGCTAAGGCTAAGTTTTTCTGTTTTAATAGAAAATCTTATCAGAAAAAGTTGAATGCTTCAGTAGTTCTATTCAAAATGAGGGAAAACTTTTTGTTGTTTACTAGTTTCAACCTCTGCTAAGACGCTGATGTGTAAATGTTTAAAAATACATGTAGGTTGATTAAATGTGTATTCATGCATTATTAGATGAATGTCCCAGGTGTTGTCCATATGCTGCTGGGTGTTAGTCTTACAAGGCCACTGTTTTCTCTCTGCAGGGGTATTTATTCATCTCAGTCCTGGTAAACAGTAACAGTGAGCTTATTCGTCTTATCAACAATGCCATCAAGAATGACCTGGCCAGCAGGAACCCCACCTTCATGTGCCTGGCCTTGCACTGTATAGCCAATGTGGGCAGCAGGGAGATGGCAGAAGCCTTTGCAGGTGAAATACCAAGGATCCTTGTGGCTGGGTGAGTTATTGCTGGGTGGGTGTGAACTGACCAATGGCATTATGTGCACACTCCATATTCACAGTCAATAAATGTAAGTGGATGGATGTAGGTGTGGCAGGCATTTTGCATTTTTAAAAAGTTTCAAATTACCTTGGGAAATTCTAGAGAATTGTTGCTTATGGTATTAAGGTAGATGTTAAGTTACTTTTTTCATTTGCTGAGTACAATATCAGGCTAAATAAAACCATTGGTGTCTGACTATAAACCATACCATGTAAGTTAAAGAGAGGTCCAATTGATTGGTTCCCCTTTAATGACAGGGACACGATGGACAGCGTGAAGCAGTCGGCAGCTCTCTGCTTGCTCCGCCTGTACAAGACGTCTCCAGACCTGGTACTCATGGGGGAGTGGACATCCCGGGTGGTGCATCTGCTCAACGACCAGCACATGGTGAGGGGCTCCTCCTGTCTTACGTAAATATATGTCATTATGCACCATGAACCTGTCTTAGTTATTAGTATCCATCTGACGTGTGGCCCAAGACAATTACCACAATATTAACTAAAATATACAGCATTGAATTTTCTTTCTGTTCACATGTAGCGTGAACCTATACTTATTTTTTTCCCTCATCTCTTAGGGTGTGGTGACTGCAGCCATTTCTCTGATTACCTGTCTAAGCCAGAAAAACCCAGAAGAGTTTAAGACCTGTGTGTCTCTGGCTGTGTCTCGACTGAGCCGGGTAGGGAGATCTATGTGTCTTGGTTTTCAAATTGATTAGCAGAACAGGCACTTGTGTCCTCTGATGGGTCAGTATCTGTGTCGTTTGTCAAGTATTGCAGCTGTGTCTGTTGTTAAAATGGCTATATCATCTCTTTCTGTCTTGTTTTTCAGATTGTATCTTCTGCCTCCACAGACCTTCAGGATTACACATATTACTTTGTTCCAGCCCCCTGGCTGTCTTGCAAACTGCTGCGACTGTTGCAGTGCTATCCGCCTCCAGAGGATGGCGCAGTGAAGGGTAGACTGGTTGAGTGTCTGGAGACCATCCTGAACAAGGCCCAGGAACCACCCAAATCTAAGAAGGTCCAGCATTCCAATGCGAAGAATGCCATTCTATTTGAAGCAATCTCCCTCATCATACACTATGACAGGTAACAGTTTTGGGTGGGGTGTACTGTTTTCTAATCTTTTAGTCTGTTACAGGTTGTTAGTGGCTGTAAATAAATGCCACATTTTTTTGTTCAGAATCATAGATGGCGGCATTTGCAGAGGTAAGTATATTGTATGTATGCCAGATGATAAACTGTCTAACTAACTAGAGATCTCTCTTATTTTACACTTTTTAGCTGAAAACTTTTAAAAACCTGGCTTTAAGGTAATGAATTTGAAGATATAATGTTCTGTAAGTTTAGTGTTTTTTATAACAAATAATGGACAGCTAACAACTCACTATATATAACCTGATTTTTTAATTGGTTAATAACTAGCGTACTCTTAAAATGTCTTGCTCTTACAAGTCTTGAAAACCTGGTATCCTAATAATCTATTTATCTTTCCTTCCTTGTCTTTTACCTGATATTCTGTAAAATGCTTGTTTAGTTATTAGCCATATTGCTAGTTTATTCATTTCAAATTATTCCTGGGAAATTATACAGAACGTACTAATATTTACTAAAGCAAGTATCAATGTATTGCTCTTTATATATTGTTTCCATAGTCATTGTACTTTATGTAACTTTTGGATGAAAGACTGGAAGAAAATATCATGAAATATATGTAGCATAAAAACTAAATCTAAATGTCTCCACTCATATTACTCTTCAATTTATGATTCTTATAAAACCTACCTTGCAGCTTCAATTCAGTAAGACCTTTTGGATTGGTGCCCCAGCACTGCTTGTTCTCTTGGTGTTGATGTCTATAGGGATATCCCCAACCTTTTCCTGTCTTGCTAATGAAAATTGCGTTTTAACCTAATAATTTAGCATGCAAAATCAAACACAACAAAATCCCATTAAACAAAGAAGCTTCTCTTACAGCTGTCTTATTTCTGAACTTTTGCCTGGTAGATTTGGTCAATTATGATAACAGTATATTCCTGTTTCAGTCTAAGTACTGGACGATGAAACAAACATGTTTCAGTGAAATCCATGTTTGTGTGTGAGGGTGTGAGTGCTGTGTAGTTTTAGCACTTTTTAGCTGTTTGGAGTGGCGGCAGACATTGATGATGCAGCAACCGCTCGCACAGCTTCTCCACCTACATTGTCCTTTTTCCAAACCTGAACTTGGCACTCCCTATTTTTAGATGCAGTGCGCAAAACAAAGTGACATTATACACCTCAGCACAATTTACAGATATATTTTATGTGCTCCATTTTAAGATACATTTTTATACATGTCAGGTATATCTGTGCTTTGAGAGAAATGTGTATTCTGGAATTTGTTTTCTTTAATGTATCTCTTTTTCAGTAAATTTGACTGTTTTTTGCAGATCCAAAGTTATGTGATCAGTCAGGTTCTAATCTTTTGCATCAAAGCACCATAGCACCCTGCTTCCTTTCCGGGCATGGAACTGCACGCTTGACTTTTTTTTTTTTTTTTAATTGAAACTTATTATTATTATTATTATTATTATTAATAATAATAATAAATATAATTTCTGTGGCTTTTGAATTTCTCAGAATTCAAATTCCATCAGCTCTGGTACTTCTCTGGTCATATCAGTGTAGTATATGCATAGAACTTATAACATGTAATGGCCTAAAGGAATATTTAGATGTCATGGTAGAATTTACTTTGTATGCCTCAGAGCTGTGATGATACAATTACTGCAAATGATGCATTTTTCGGTAAAAATGCAAAAATAGGCCTGGACATCTTGTGTAGTTCTGTGATAGCAATTAAAGGATCCATGTGTTTAATGACATGGTACAGTTACGGAGTGTCTTGGTGTCACGAAAAATATGAAATAAGAAACTGACTAAAGTATCCAGATGTGGCCGTCCTGTTTATGTCATATTTGAGAGCATCAGAGCAGCACTAGTTGGTTGTGGGGCAGGTTTGGTGAAGAAAACGTTTAATTTGCCATCAGATATATAATTATGTTTCTTTATTGCTTCCTGCAGCTGGTTTGTGAGTGTAGATGTTAGCATGTAAACTAACACCTCCGCCCGGTTTCCCCCTCCTCTCATTGTAGTGAGCCCAACCTGCTGGTGCGGGCATGTAACCAGCTGGGCCAATTTCTGCAGCACCGGGAGACCAATCTGCGCTACCTGGCCCTGGAGAGCATGTGTACGCTGGCCAGCTCTGAGTTCTCCCACGAGGCCGTCAAGACGCACATCGAAACCGTCATCAGCGCCCTAAAGGTATGCTGATCCCCTGTCCTGCTCTCTCTGGATGAAGAGAGCCGCAGACTGAGCAGACTCCCTCTGACCCGGTGGCCACCCCCTCTTCCAGACGGAGCGGGATGTCAGCGTGAGGCAGCGGGCCGCAGACCTGCTCTACGCCATGTGTGACCGCAGCAATGCCAAGCAGATCGTGGCGGAGATGCTGAGCTACCTGGAGACGGCAGACTACTCCATCAGGGAGGAGATGGTGCGTCCCCTGCTCATGTCGTTTGTGTCGTCCATCCTGGCTACTCATCCTTCTGCGTTTTTTTTTTTTATTTACAATTTTCCTTTGGGGTTCATGAACATATAGCAGCAACATTCTTTTGATGGTCACTCATGTTTAGCCTGAATATCTGTTTATTGGGGGCAGCATGACGGTACAGAGGTTAACGGACCAGGGTTTGAGCCTCTGCCTTTGGTTTTGCGTGTGGAGTTTGACATGTGTGACTCCATGTGTGTGGAGTTTGACATGTGTGACTCCATGTGTGTGGAGTTTGACATGTGTGACTCCATGTGTGTGGAGTTTGCATGTTCTCCCCCTGTGGTCCTGGGGTTTCCTCCAGGTATTCCAGTTTCTCCCACGGTCCAAAAACATGCTGAGGGTAAATTGCCCATAGGTGTGCATGTGTGAGTGAAACATCTGAGCGTACCTTGAGGTGAGTTGGTGCCCCATCCTGGGTTGTTCCCTGCCTTGCCCCCATAGCCTACAGCAGGGCTGCCCAATCCTGCTCCTGGAGAGTAACCATCCTGCAGAGCTTAGGTACAGCCGTAATGTAACACACGTGATACAGATAATCAGGCACTTCAGTATCACCTCAGTGTTACAGTCAGCTATGTTGAAGTTAAGATGGTTCTCATACTGAGATATAACCGAAGGGCCTGATTATCTGCATCAGGTGTGTTAATTTATGGCTGTACCTAAGCTCTGCAGGGTGTTAGCTCTCCAGGAGCAGGATTGGGCAGCCCTGGCCTACAGGATAGACCCCTGTGACCCTGCATAGGACAACCAGGTGCAGAAGATGGATGGATGAGTGGATGGATCTCAGGGTAGTGAAGAGAAGCACATGACACAGGGGCTACGGTCAGGATCAGGCCTATTGACAACCGTTTCCTGTTTTGTGGTTACATGGGAATGGGTTGAGGGCTGAGGTGATATCAGATAAACGAGGATAGTGGTAGCAGGTTAGTGTCACAGGGCTTAACCCAGCAGGCTACTGGTTGCTACAAAATAACAGATTTATATACATTGCAGGGAGAGCGTGGTGGAGCTAATGAATGCAGATAAACATGGTTGGCTATATCCTCACCCCCTTCAGTCAATAATATGCTTTCTCTTGTGTCTATCTGAGCTGCCAGGATTTGCCTCTCACCTCCCTCCCCATCCTCAGGTGCTGAAAGTTGCCATCCTGGCAGAGAAGTATGCCGTGGACTATTCCTGGTATGTGGACACCATCCTGAATTTGATCCGCATTGCTGGGGACTACGTGAGCGAGGAAGTGTGGTACAGGGTGATCCAGATCGTCATCAATAGGGACGACGTCCAGGGTTATGCTGCAAAGACTGTATTCGAGGTATGTTATGATGTTCATCATACATTTTCAGGCATTCTGTTTTGAAAGTATTTTCCTGGTGCACAGAATTGGGTTATCGCAAATACTGTACTTTAGTGTGAACACAAGTGTGCTAACACTTGAGCAGTGGTTATGTGGGCTGTATTTTTATTGAGTTTTTAATATCTGTGAAAATTACCCCAAGTTACCAAATTCTAACTACAAAAACATTCGGCTTCTGCTTAAAAACCACTTCATACCAATACTTCTCTTGATATCATTCATGGAAATATGTACAGCGATGAAATTTTGTGTTGACAATTCATTGTCATACAAATAATTGTGATTAATGATGTAATTGTTGTTTTTTGTTCATTTTATAACATTATTAACCTAGAGATTTGAGATTCAAGAGGTTTATTTGTCACGTACATAGATGTACACATACAACATGTAGTGGAATGTAACCCTTGTCACTCTGAGCAGCTGTGCATGATAAGAGAGTAACAAAATATAGAAAAAAGATAAGGAAAATAATAAGATGGAAAAAAAAATATATGAAATGTTCAGCTGTACATGATCTATACATAAGTGAAAGGTAAGAGGTATTTAAATGCAGTGCATGAAGCAGTACCTAGAGGCATTGAGTATTGTCCCGATTTAGGAGCCTTATGACCTGCGGGAAAAAGCTCCTCCTTAACCTTTCCACTCTGGTCATAAGGCTACGGAAGCGTTTGCCTGAATTCAGCAGGCAAAACAAAGAGTTATTAGGGTGTGAGGGGTCCCTGAAGATTTTTTTGCTCTGGTCCTGCAGCGGCTGGTGTAGATTTCTTGTAGGGAGGGCAACGCAGATCTGGTGCGGCGCTCAGCTGCTCTAACCACCCTCTGCAGGCTACTCATCCTTTCCTAATCATAGTTTAATAATATATACCTTATATTGGATTGAATATTGAATACTGGCATATATAAATAAAGATTGATTTTGACTTTTAAGCTTTGTAAACAAAAAATGTACTATGCAGATAATGATATGATTTTTACCTCGCACATCTGCACCGCCCGTCTCTTCATTGTGCCATTTTAGGGCACAAATCATATTGTCTGCATATATAGTAAACTAATCCAGATTATTTACTGGAATTAAAATAGTATGGGGTAAGTATAAGTGAATGAAGATAAAATCCATTAAAACTACTGTACCTTAAATCTGACAAGTTTTCTGGCTAAGCAAGAAATCATTTGTGAAACATGATACAGAGCCCTGGTGTTAATTCCGGTGACTTTTTTTGCTTGTCGTTTTAAGTGTTCACTCCAGTCATCTACTTCCAGTTTTTAGTTCAAAACTATTACCAAAATGTCCCATATTTGACATGTTAGTTTATATTTACATCAGTTGAAATTGCTACTGTCCAAAGACATGCAAATACGTATTTATTGTATGTGCATTCATGCTTTTATTATAAGGAAACGGAATTTTATACTGCGAAAGTACAAATCAGCTACTTAAAGGTTAAAATGTATGGAAGTTTCTTGTTATAACAGCATGAATGAAATGCGTATGCATTTGCACTGCCACAAGAAATTGCCGCGTATATCACTAGCGAATGTATACTTTCAGTTATGTGCGCCTGTTTATATCACTCCAGAGCAGTGGGATCAGAAAAATTTGACAAAATAACATACATTTCTCTAGTTCTTTGTCCTATTGACATAATATACTGACATTCCTGCAGCTTAATAGTGGCAGCTGTCAGGGACACATACAGTCATCCCACATCATCGAGACCCATAAACACGCACTCCAATGCGGGTGAAGGCGCTATGCAAAACTTTTATTAAACAGAGAACATAAAGAACCCAAAATCAGAATATCTGGCTGAATATCTCATTCTGGGCTGGTGGAGATGGCTCACAAGCAGCCCGTAAGATGAACTCGATGTAGTGAAAAGAAATATCAACGCGATCAGATTGAGTCAAAATGTCATGAAACGAAGTGGTACAGATCAGTCGCTATCGTAAAATTTGCTGTGAAGGGTAATGCTGCACACAAGCATGTGCGAACTTGGGAACTACAAATAGGGCAGATACGGATCACTTTAGTGAGATGATGTCATTAAATGAGTGCCAGCCGGTAGAAAACGATATGGAAATAGTGGTAGAAATATGATGGTTTTGTGCCATTCACCTGTTTTTGGACAGATGAATGGAGACAATTCTAGCAATTATGCAAAAAATAATCAGTCAGCTCAAATAATCGCGATCAATCAATTATGTGATAATTGTGTCAAGGCATATTATGTAGGAAATCTGTAGTTTTATAAGCATAAAGAACTTCAGTGTAGCTTATTCACAGAGCCCAACTTTTTTTAATTTGTAATGATCTTGTATCTCGCCAAACACTTTGTACTGGGCGTTAAGGCAGAAATCTCTGCATTCCCCCCCAGGCCCTGCAGGCCCCTGCCTGCCATGAGAACATGGTGAAAGTTGGGGGTTACATCCTGGGGGAGTTTGGGAACCTCATCGCCGGAGATCCTCGTTCCAGGTCAGTCATTCTCGACTACCGCTATTGTTAAACCATTTTAAGTTCCCTAAAATGCTGAACTCCATGCACTTAATTGGATTATTTGCTTTCATTATCTTGGTGAGTTGGTTCCACTACAACACAACTAGAAATAGAAAGTCTTTTTTTTTCCTTTGACTTAATTTCCATAAAATAAACTAAAAATAAATTAAATACTCTGCTTATTCTTATTGACAAAGTAATGTAACTGCAAAAAAGGACCTCTAGCCTATTATAATAATGCTATGAAAGTTATACTGAATTTTTTGTTAAATCAAGTGAGAAAAAGCAGTGTAAAATAAACTGGTAGGTAGAGCAGTACAATAAAAGAATTTAACTGTGAGATGAGTACAAAAGTACTGACTTGCATGATAAAGTATCTATGCAGTAGATCCTACACCAAATATGTCATTCCTTGCCTGTGGTTTCTTTTTGGTCTTGGTCACAACACAGTAGTAATGCATTGGGAATAAAAAGGTGAATCTAACAGCTGTTTCTTTTTCACTTCGGCCTGATTGTACACAAAGTGGGGTGTGGATAGTGCCTGCAGGTTGCTTGTGTACCTTCTGCAACCTGCAATCCAAGAGAGCTGTGATCTGTATAAATGTGGTGTACAGGAAAATTGTTCATGGCTTTGCCTTTGAACATGACTTGAACATGACTAACAAGTTCTTGCATAAACATGCCTGTTGTCTTAGGCAGAATGTCAGTCTTGTACTGGATATTAATGGTGTAGTTTGTATTTAAGAACCTCATTTAAGCCCAGACTTCGGGGAGCTTCTCAGGATTTGAACTAGGAACCTCCCAGTTACTGATGTACATCTTGGCTTCTAAACACTTATCTTTAACATTTTCACAGCACCTACTCCATTAATCCTGTTCCTGTGCAGCCACTCGTTTGATGTGTCACAATGTGTAGTTATTATTTTTTCTGTACTACTCCATCTGAAACAGATCTTGCCATGACCCTCTTGCTTACAGCAGCACATTTTCTGCTTCTGCTTTGGAAATCTGGAAAGAATCACATTGATGAGCACTTCTCAGTTCATGTCAGAGTAGAAATAAGGTGACAGGCTGACTAAGTATGCTCCCTGTAGCTTTTTTTTATTATTTATTCAAAAAATACATGTATACATTAACGTGAGGGGATTTTGCATCTATAGAATCAGTTTTCGAGGGGGGGGAGGGGTGGCTGGCAAGAGTCATTGTTCTTTTAAATGGCTTGTTTTGATAGGCTGTTATATTGCAGGATCTGCGCTACAATGTTTGTACAGTTGGATCTCTTTGAAATAAGCTGCATGCCTTTTGATTTTGTGGGGTTAATCCCCTTGTGTGTGAACCCTTCAGGTTTCAAAAACTGAGAATGATGGTAACTCTTAAAAGTAAAACTTTTTCCTAATCTAGTTGTATCCAAACCTGCAACCTTTTCCCGTGACAGTAAAATGAGTAAGAACTTTGCAGAAGTGTATGGCTTAATTTCTGGTAATAAATACATATCTATGCACTGTTTTTCAAGTATATCCTCTTGCCATATTGAATTTCCCATTGCAAGGCTTCCCTGTAGATTGAACTGAATTGCAAAAATCATTTGGCTAGGGGAAACATGCTGATCTTTGATTTTCACGTGGAATTCAGATTCTTTTCATGAGAATCCCTTATTGGATTGTTTCTAGCCATTGACTAGCTTTCTGGTAGCATCATTGCTCAATGTAAAAAGCACATTGAGATTATTTAAAGTGATTGTGTATTAATTATGGCTGCCACTAATGACTATTTTTTCTATGTATTAATCTATCGACTATTTTACCGATTGCTTGATTAATCTGAATGATTAATTTTCCTCCAGAAAATCAGCTTGACCGTTCAATTTAAGTTCATTTTATTTTGACACCAACAAACTGTATGTTATTGCAAGGCTTTAGATAATGGATGACAGCGTTTCAACACTATATGGACATTATTTTCACCCACAATTTGATAAGCAGATTGTCTGCCTGAAATAGTAATGAGATGCATATTGTGATGCCCAAAAGTTAGTAATTTGTAGAAATTTGGCGTATCCTTTTGCTTATTAAATTTGGCGGCGCACACCTCATGCTACTGTTTTGGTAAATCATGAAAGCAATGTTCAAACGCAGCCTCAGCACATCTGTGGGTCCTTGAGCAAGGCCCTTAACCCCCCCAGCTCCCTGGGCGCTGCTACAGGTAGCTGCCTTTCGTGGACTGCGTGCTCTACAAAGGGCAAGTTGAAGGAGGCGTAAAAATTAATTTCCAATAAAGATTCAATTATTATTTATAGTGGTGGTGAAGAAATGGACAGCTCAGGAGCCATAACTTTGAAAAGAGGAGATGCTGTGGTTAAACAAGGTTAAAAAATAGTTTTTATTTCAGTTCACGCTATTTTCTTTTATTTAGTGTCCGTTTGTTTCAGTTTTAGCTTGCGGTAACGACACTAGTCCCAACAAGCTCAACACGCATGAACACACACATAGGCACCATCAGACAAAAGGAACAAGCTCAAATTTTAGCCTAGATATTTTCACTAACACTTATTCAATGGAAATTCTAAGGTAGCAGGCAGACAACTCTATGGCCTTAATAATGAGTGGATTTAGCAGCTAGAAGGACAAAAGATATTTTGCCTTTTGCCTTTTCTCCTGGTCCATCATCCAGAAGATGCCTTTCCTCTTCAAGTGATCATGTATAGGGCTTCTGCTGTGGCATACCATTGAAACTTTGCACTATGTAAAACTACGCTTTTGAAATCATAAAGGTAATTATATTAAGATAATAAAAGATGCGTCAGTTTAAAATATTGATGTTGTCGGCTACATTGACTTATTTAGCCAGCCCTAATATTAATACTAATAACGCATATAATATACTTTATGTACAACTTCATACTCTTAGCCTGAGTTGGTTAATGAGTATTACTGTTCTGTCTAGAGTTGAGCCATGACAGAAGTGCACATGCAGTAATATATAGTGAAGTCCAAGGCAAGTTCTATTTGCTTAGTTTTATTTAGACATACAGTTGGGTCCATATATATTTGGACACTGACACTATTGTACCTGTTTACTGAAATATATTCCAATTGAAGTTATACAATGGCCATGCACATTAACATGTGCCACCCTCTTTTTAAAGGGACCAAAAGTAATTGGACAATTCACATAATAGCTATTGCATAGACAGGTGTGGGCAACTCCTTTCTTTCATTATCAATTAAGCAAATAAAAGGCCTGGGGCTGATTTGAGGTGTCTTGTTTGCATTTGGAATATTGAGGTGTGAACATACAACATGCGCTCAAAGGAACTCAGTATGCAGGTGAAACAGGCCATCCTTAGGGTGCGAAAACAGGAAAAAACAATTTGAGAAATTGCCACAACATCAGGATTGGCAAAATCCACAGTTTGTTACATCCTGAGAAAGAAAGAAAAAGCATTGGTGAACCGGGTCTTTAGTGTTTCTGGATGATGTGACAAAGGATGGAAGCAGCCGAATGAATGCTGAGGTGTCCAGAGACGACATGTCTGCTCAAATCCAGCCAGATGTAGCCAAATTGATTGGGTGGCGTTTCATACTACAGATGAGGACAATGACCTAAATTACACAGCAAAAGCAACACAGGACTTTATTAAAGCAAAGGAGTGGAATATTCTTGAATGGCCAAATCACTCACCTGATCTCAACACCATTGAGCATGCATTTCACTTGCTAAAGACTAATCTACAGACAGAAAGACCCCTTAAGCAAACAGCAACTGAAAGCTGCTGCAGTAAAGGCCTGGCAGAGCATTAAAAAGGAGGAAACACAGCATCTGGTCATGTCCATGAGCTCAAGACTTCAGGCAGTCATTGTCTGCAAAGGGTTTTCAACTAAGTATTACAATTGAACATTTTGTTTGCAGTTATGTTAATCTGTCCAATTACTTATGAGCCGCTGAAAGAAGGGGATTGTGTAGAAAAATTACTTTAGTTCCCCACATTTTTATGCGATGGTTTTGTATTTTTTTTTTGAGAGTTGAGCAATTTTTATTTTATTTCATAACTGTGTTTCAGCTTGACAAATTTACATAATCATTAGTCAGTGAAGCATTGCTTGACAGACTTTTTTTTCTTCTTTTTCGATCATTTCACAATGTATCACCTGATATTATTGGTTATCATTTTGCCTCTTTATCAGTGTTAGAGAGAATTTTTACACCAGCTAGGTCCTGATTTGCATTATGTAATATTTAACCTAAACTAGTAAATAATTATTCTTCCATGTAAGCAATCTAAGCACCTTCTAATCATCAGAGTTTTCCTTATGAATGAATTAGAGCTGTCATGATTACTTCATTTTATTAAAAAGCATCAATTAAAATGATCCTTCTCGATTACTCTGCATTAGCCAAAGATATGTGCCATTGAGCCTTATGGAGTAGCCTAGCCTATCTGAAGTTATTTTGCTTAATGTCTTGCATAATATGGTGCACAATAGCCATATAATGTTATTGTTGCTTTTTTGTTATTTTGCTAACTCATTGTGTGTTTTAGGGCTCAGCGATATGGGGGAAATTTACATTATATATATATATATGACGTTTTAACAGTATTTAGTTGAAAATTTAACAATATAGCCAAATGAATCCTATCTACCAACATCATCTGTCAAATAAGTTGACAAAGTGTTGTTGCCATGAGTTTTGTCAACAGAAACAAAGCTGTGCTGACAAATCACTTGCTTTTGCACAATATTGTGTCTATGTAATACAAAATATTTCTGTACAGCAAAAGGCAAATCTCTCTTCATGTTCAGGTCTTGTTCACTTTTCGATTCATCACTCATTTTTGTTTAATTTTGTTTAATGATCTATGGTTTTTTTTAATATGAGTTAGCCCAGCAACCAGGATGACGTCTGTCCCATATTTTTGGAACCCATATCCTTTTGCTTGCCAAGTTTTATCGATGATCCATCACACATTCACAACAAAACAGAAATGTCTAAATTAATGTATAGCGATGCCTATTGATCTAAAGTGACTTTACTGCGAGTGCTTCTGTGGAGGGGGGGGGGGAGCAGTAAGTTAATCGACTATCATTTATCCCAACATTTTAAAACTGTTTTATCTTTATTCCTATTAAAAAATACGCAGGCTCTGGGATGTGTGTGTGTGTGTGTGTGTGTGTGTGTGTGTGTGTGTGTGTGTGTGTGTGTGTGTGTGTCTGTCCATCCTTTGTATTACCTTATAGTCGTCTGTGTCTCTTTTCTTGCGCCATCTCCCCCCTCTGCCCAGTCCTCTCATCCAGTTCAACCTACTGCACTCCAAGTTCCACCTGTGTTCGGTGCCCACCCGCGCCCTCCTGCTCTCCGCCTACATCAAGTTCATCAACCTCTTTCCCGAGACCAAGTCCACCATCCAGGAGGTGCTGCGCTCTGACAGCCAGATCCGCAACTCTGATGTGGAGCTGCAGCAGAGGGCTGTGGAGTACCTCAAGCTCTCCTCCATCGCCAGCACTGATGTCCTCGTAAGATGACAGACTAGCAGAGCAGTTTTTGGGGTCTAGCAGTATGTGTGACAGTGACCCGTTAATTGGGCCGGCGGGTGATGTAGTGCTTTACCCTGCTTCTTTCTCAGGCGACCGTCCTGGAGGAGATGCCCCCCTTCCCAGAGCGAGAGTCCTCCATCCTGGCTAAGTTGAAGAAGAAGAAGGGGCCGGGGGCCGTGTCCACTGAGCCGGAGGAGGGCAAACGAGATGGGGGGGAGCTAAATGGGGGTGCAGAGAGGGGCGTCGATGCTGCTGCGGCCATCGCCTCCAATGCTGTGAGTGTGCACCCCATCTGAATCTAATGTCCTTTTACCTGTATCAATATTTATATTGTACACTGGCTTTGCTAAAGTCTCAGGCACTCAAAGAAACTTAAAAGATCTTAATGTTGGTGTAAAACTATGATAATATGTCTATAGCCATTTCCAAACGTCTCCTAAAGTCACCCACGTATTTACAGGAACTATTCAATAAACCCAAGTTTTTTTGTTTTTTTAACCGCTATCCCTCTTTGGCTAATCCTTACCTCATTCAAGTTATTTAACTTTGTTAATTAGCTGACGTGGTGTTGAAATTTACCATATTACGGAATGGCTAGGTAGCCCATGAAGAGAGGTTTGTCAAGCAAAGCAGTGGTGTTCTAGCTTTTAAACAAGATATCAGTACCTTTTTAGAGATTAGAAGAATTCGTTTTTGTGTTACTTAGTGGTTTACTGTTAAATGGTTATACACTTACTGCCTGGTTAAGTAGTTTTAAACATTTTTATGACCCCCGAAGACTTTTGTTCAGTACTGTACATTAGGGCTGGGACGATTATTGAACGTAATCGACGATGTCGATTTATAAAAATGCGTCAACATGGAATTTTAGTGTTGATATGTTGTGTAAAACTACGTAAATGTTTTGTAACTGCAATGCACTAAGTGATAAGCTAAACGTACTGTACTGAATTTTACTGTCCACCTGATGATCTCTTCGCCACTCGAGAGCTACAATATTTTATTTATTGGACCTGCGGCATGGGTTTCATTTACAGTACAAAGTTTATTCCGCTAATAATCTGGCTAGTTGTTTCACTGCTGGCACCATCAAAACTATATCAATTATAGACTTAATTCTGATATAGTTTTGTCTAATATCGCCGGTGTCAGCAGTGCCACACTATTTTGTAAGGCGTGCACTGGCCAATCATGTAGCACTTCTCTCATAAATATTAAGACATTTACTACCACCCTGCAAAAAGGAAATTTGCCACCTGCCCCGCCTCACCCCCCTGCTCACGAGGCTGCATCTACCAGCAGAGATCTGGAGCCTCTGAAGAAGCACGCGGCTCACACACGGCCGTCCAAAGTTTGGGAATACTTCAGCTATGACACCTACCGTAGCCATTTTATATTTTCTCTTGACTTGTCATGTACGAGTGAGACATTATCATTTACTAAATTACTACTACTCTTACACACTGTTGCCAAAATCGTTCTTTGCTCACTGAAGTAAGCTTAACTTCTAAACAAGCTACCTTTGCTACTGTTTGTTAAAAAAAATGATTCTCCTTTTTTGTTAATAATGCTGTAATGTTTAAGAAATGTTTTAATAAATTGAAATGTTAATGAGAATTTCAGATTTGTGGGGGAGAGGGTGAATCATATTAAATGGCTAACTTGAAAATAATTGCTTATTAATAAATTCATCAGATCAATCAAAAAATAGTTGTTAGATTACTCGAATAATCGGAAAAAATAAGCCCGTAATGCCTTCTAATAGTGAATATGTTATTCAGTTTGTGTCTATCAATGCTATTTCAGTGAGATATGGCTGCCATGCTTTTTCCCTGCTCAGTCAACTCCATCCCCTTCCGCTGACTTGCTGGGCCTTCGTTCAGCGCCCCCTGTTGGCAGCACTGCTCCCAGCGCCAGCAGTCTCTTGGTGGATGTTTTTTCTGAGACAGGACCCACAGCTCCCTCTGGTGTCATGGACGACAACTTTCTCAGGTATGCAGCCATTGCAGAGGATTTTCTGGTGCTATATGAACAACTGCAGTGGGAGTTTTAATGTGCATGGTTCTTAAAAATGTTGTCTGTATGTCTCTGCTTATCTCAGGGATATAGACTGAGAAAGGTCTTTAAATCTCTTGTGTAGTATAAATGGTTTGTTTTGCTCTTTGTAAAAATTCACCCTGTCTTTCACTTGGTTTGTTTCCTTTTAATCTGTTACTCTTGTCTTCTGTGTTTTTCGCCTTGTGACTCGCTTTTTCTCTTCTCTTGCCTTTTTCTCTCCCTCCCCTGTCACCGTCTCTCTCTCTCTCTTTCTGTCCGTATTGGCTCTCCTGTCTTTTGTGTGTCGTTCCTCTTGTCCTCGATTGTGATTGGATGATGGCAGTGATCTGGAACCTCCCACTGAGACCTCTGACTCGCTATTGGTCGAGGCTCCCAGTGACTCGGAGTAAGGGGGCGTTCAAAACTGTAATATTAGTCTTAAGTGTCAATGCCGTAATGAAGGCAGTAACAAAATAAGGGTGATTCAGTTGCATTACCCTTTGTGTGTGTTTGTCAAGATGTTTAGTGTTGTTGGGTGGGTGCTATCTGAAACCTTTGTATATTTATTCAGCTATGACGTTATTGTGCAAATGAACTTTTATATGCTTATACTAACAATGTTTGACTAACCTCTGCTCCCCCCCTCCCTCAAATTTTCCCTATTTTTCCACATTTCTCACTTCTTCGTCCCTTCTAACATCATTGTTTTGTTTGTTTTGGTACTTTTAAACCCTGCTCACTTATCTGTTGCTAAATCATTTAATTCGTGTTTTTTTTTTCCTCTGATGCTTCTCATGATTTTTTTTTATGTGAATTGTCTGCTTTCTTTTCCTTCTCCTTGCATTCGTCCCTGTTCCATCCCTCTCTGCTGTCTTGGCAACCTCCTTCCTTTTCTCTCAGTTCTGCTCCCAACTCCTCCTCCTCTTTTGGCTCTGAAGAGTCTGCTCCACCTCTGCCTGAGTCAGATGAGCTTCTGAGCAAGTAAGAGGTCTCTCTGCTGTTCATCTCTCTGCTCTTCGTCTCTCTCTGCCTTTATTTCAAGCTGCGTTCTTATCCCAGTTTATGCATCAATGCACTCTGAATCCCAGTCCTCCCCCCACCCCCACCCACCCATTCCTTACATTTAATCTGTCCCTGGCCCTCTTTTTTGTTCCTTGTCGCTGACTTTCAGGTTTGTGTGCAAGAACAATGGAGTTCTCTTTGAGAACCAGCTGCTTCAGATCGGGATCAAGTCAGAGTACCGTCAGAACCTTGGTGAGCCTCCAGGCCTGTGCCTATCATTCGTTCTGTGCAGAGAAAGTCCAGGAAAGTAAAATTCCAGACCAGGATTTTATTTCAACCAACTAGCTGAGTACTCTGTGATCATTTATACTCAAGTGGTTGGTTGAAACAAAATCTTTTTTACGTTTGAGACTTAAATTATCCAGCTCTTCTGAGCTTCTCCTGTCGCCGACTCAATTTGTACTTAACCCAGATCCTCTGTTAATCATATATTAATTAGGCATGTTTAATTGTACATTTCTCTGCTGTGCATCTTCTGGTTGTATGCTGCAATCAATGATGTGTGTGGGATCCCCACCCTTCGCAGGGAGGATGTACTTGTTCTACGGCAATAAGACGTCGGTGCAGTTTGTCAGCTTCAGCACTTCCGTCAGCTGTCCCGGAGAGCTGCAGTCTGATATCCTTCCTGGCTTAGGGCAGCCGGGCCCCTATAGGGATGTGGGATATAATATGCATGTTACTGTGGGTAGAAGGTACTAGACATTCGCCCTCTGTGAGGCACTCCTGTGTTTCTTAGTGGTTGCTTCCCCAGAATCTGCCACTGAGGCAGATATATGTATAATATAAGTATAAGTGCAGTACAGTTGATTGTTCAGCGTTCAACTTCTTTGTCACAATGACGTGGTCGTCCTCCAGAACTGAGTGCTCAAATCTGTGTGGATTTCCATGGTGTCTGGCTGTCCTGCCTGTGTTTGTACTGGAGCCGTTTGCTACATCGTGGAGCCTCAGTGACGGCCCTTCGTGCACTTCAGATCTCCTTGACCCCCACTCCCTCACAGCTGAACATCCAGGCGAAGCAGGTGGAGCCCCAAGTGGAGGGCGGAGCTCAGGTGCAGCAGGTGATCAACATCGAGTGTCTGGCTGACTTCTTGGAGGCCCCCCTGCTCAACATCAAGTTCAGGTGCGAGCGACGCCTCCTCCCGCAGAAGTGAAGATCTTAAGTTTTCCAGGGTAGGCAACTGTGAGAAACAGTGAAACACTTTGGGAAGTGGACATAGCGCATTTCCTGGTCACTCACTCACTCAGGCTAACTGAAAAGTCACCTGCTGTTATCAACCACAACAATGCAGTGATGCTGATCCAGGTGTAGGACCCAGGGTATCACAGGGCCTGTGTATCTGTCTTGCCTCTTGGCCTTCACTCTGTCTTAGGACACCTATAGGTATAGTCTTTAACCGCTGGATTTCTTCGAAATCTTATACATATTATTGAGCTGGGTGAGCGCTATTTCGCTTCTGTCATACACCTGAATGAGAAAGATGACAATAAGCCACCATTGTGCCGGTCAGGTATGGAGGAGCTCTGCAGAACATCACCCTCAAGCTTCCTGTCACGATCAACAAGTTCTTCCAGCCAACAGAGATGTCCTCCCAAGACTTCTTCCAGCGCTGGAAGCAGCTCAGTCTGTGAGTAGGGAGGGGTTTGGGGGGGGCTGCGTCTTCGGGCCTGAGCTTAGGGAAAATGCACTTATCCTCCATTACATGCCTTTTTTCTATGAAATTCATGATACAGAAAGCATTTACTCGTAACTGTGATACAACAGGTAGAGTCTTTTTTTAACTGTGGCTTATTAGTTTGGAATGAGCTCCACTTTTAAATCCATGTCATAATAAATGTTCCGTGTAACCGAGATGCATCTGAAAGCGTAATTCCTAAAGTTGCCCCATTCTTCTTATTTAGCCCCCAGCAAGAGGCCCAAAAGATCTTCAAGGCCAAAAATGCCATGGACTCTGAAGTGCTCAAAGCCAAGGTAGTGTTCCTCCTCCAGCATGCATGCAGATTCATTTGTGTCTGGGGGGTGTCACACTTTTTGATTTTTTCATATATAGCAGGTAGTGCCGGGCGGTATACCGGTTCATACCGAAAACTGTTTTTTATTATTGTTATGATATGAATTTTTCTTATACCGCAATACCGGTTTAAAAAGCCTAAACAACATTCGGAAAGTGGCGCAGCTGGAAACTGTTTAAGGGGGGACCTTTCTCACTGCTGCACCGCTAAAATAATACCGCAAAAGATCAGAAATGGAAGATATAGCAGACACTGGAGTTGGGAAAAATGAGACACTGGGGTTGTCAAAATTCTATTGAGATACTGATTTTTAATATCAATTAGAATCTGATTAGATACTCATTTTCACCATTATTAATACCAGCAGTGCGTTTTTCACTTTATTCGCCACACTTCACACAGCACCAGTACAGCGTGTGTGTGCAGGTATGCACAGACATACTCACACAGACCCTCCCCTCTTTTCAATAAACGCTGAACGCACTCGTGCTGGTTAATACACACACAGTGAGTTAGCCGAACATGGCATATGCTGTAGTTGAAGGCACTTCGCAAGCTGCTTTAGTGAAAGAGACAAAATACGCAAAAGTGCCGTTTGAAAGCATTTTGCAGACGAGCATGGAAAGGCTAAGGATGTTGATAAGCCTCTATGCAAACACTGCTACAAAGTTGTGCCGACGAAGATAAGTAGCGCATCAAACCTGGCGAAGCATCTTAAAGACTGACATCCCGGTCTTTATGAGAAATTTTGCGAGGTCAGTAAAGCTCGCGTTCCAGCAACACTGTACTATTAAATACTTATTAAAAATGTTAACTTGGCTGGCTCACACCTTAACATTAGCCGTTTTATTTTATTTTATTTATCCTTTATTTTACCAGGAAGGTTCTATACAGTATCTCACAAAAGAGTACACCCCTCACATTTTTGTAAATATTTTATTATATCTTTTCAAGGGACAACGCTAAAGATATGAAACTCTGAT
>JAABNX020000106.1:33065869-33102701 GCA_015163995.2 Mormyrus lacerda | reverse complement strand
GGCACAGTTTGAACATTTTCATTTAGGGGTGTACTCACTTTTGTTGCCAGCAGTTCAGACATTAATGGCTGTGTGTTATTTTGAGGGGACATCATATCTTTAGCGTTGTCCCTTGAAAAGATATAATAAAATATATTTACAAAAATGTGAGGGGTGTACTCACTTTTGTGAGATACTGTATTTCTTCTTCCAGTATCTCTTCTTCCAGGACGAAGATGGCAACAAATAAGAAAAATAAGACAAAAGTTTCATATACATACAAACAGATGATTAATATAAACACAAACTAAAATATATACAAATACTCAAACTTTCCAAAAATACCTAGAATAAAATAAATTTATATAAAACAATGACAGACATTACTACGCTAAAGACAATGTACATGGTGCTAAAAAGATTCCTGTACAATTATGAATTTTTACTCTTCAGTCATGCAGGGCAAATATATTTTAAAGCAGTCTTGACTATTAAACTTTGTAATGAGCCAACCTCCCAGTGATTTCATTTTAATTTAAACAGCTTTTTTTGCACTTGAGGGCTTGAATTTTGTCAACTCCTTCAGTCATACAGAAATTCATAAAGTATAAAAAACACATTTATAACACAAAATAGGTGTACTTAATGGTAATGAAAATATGCATTTTTTCGTAAGCTTTGCTTGTATTTAGTTTTGATTTTCAAGGGCTACATAGGTGACCTGTTGTGATTAAGACACACCTGATTCAATATTATGTCTTGAATTTATCAAAAAAAAATAGAGAGGTTACCAGTGCTTGAGAAATAATATGAGAAGGGATATGGCTGATTCTAAAATTGTATTTCTATAGAAATCTGACAAAAATCTGGGACACAACTTTAAAGAGGAAAAATGGAAAATTTTACACCTATATTATCAGTATATATTGTTGTAGACCAGTAATTATGTAAATCTTATTTCATGCATATAAATATTTTAAATATAAAAATTTCACCCAAAAAAATTTAATATTATGTTACGTAATATTTTAAAGTTTTTTTTTTTTTTTTTTTTTTTTGATAGGATGTGTTTTGGCCCTATACTGAAGAATGAGTGGTACACAAATTGAATTCTTTCTGCTCTGTGGGACCCAATTTTTCTGTCTAATTCAGCTTCTGCAGCACCAGCCCCTCCAATACACCCTTCACTGGTTTTCTAGTAGCTTGACATGATGCCGGAGGACTGAAATTTACATATCCAAATTAAAGTGCTATTTGCGTCCAGTGACATAGTCTTCTCTCTCAAATAATGCTGGCCATTCTGCAGGTTCACCTGTGCTTCCTCTGTCACTAGTAGTATTCTAGAACAGTTTTGTGTTGTGCATATTACACAGTTTTGACTTCTGATTTCAGTTTAAGTAAAACTGATGCAAAGCTCTGAGATGTAACACACGTGCATTTGGTAAAAATAATTTAGACTCCACTGCATTTCTATGAAAGTTCTTATTATAGGGCTGTCACTTTTTTCAAAAATCAAGTTTGAACGAATATCAAATGTCACGCGATTTGTTTGAATATATTTGAATACCTGTGATACTCCACCTCCCAAAAAAGGGAATCCTGCATATAGAATCATTCTTTTGCAATTCCTCACAATAGTTTTCATTATTAGTAATGACTTGTGTCATTATATTGTGTCAGTTTAAAGTACAAAATACAGATTTAATGGACTAATTAGTATAAACCTTAAACTTTACACATTAAAACGTTGCACAATTTTGCTTTAAGCAATAATCTACAGGGGGCAGTGCACACCATGTAACTTTAATATTGTGTTTTTATACAGTAATGTAATGGACTTCAAGGGACTTGGCAAAACAGTCCGTTGTATCCAAATTCCATTATATCCAGAGTTGCTGTATGGCCAGAACACAGGACGCCATTTACTCATGCCACACCCCAGCAGGCACACTTGTGGTACAGATTATTATATTGTACATGTAGTAATCCAACTTTACCTGACCAGATGCGTGACTATTAATACTATTAATATGCGAGTCTGCTATATCCAATGCTTTTTCTGCATGTTCTTAACGGCGTGCGGCTGGGACCAGGAGATCTCGTCCTTTATAGACTATATTCTGTTCTAAGCGAGTCCACTGTAATGGGATTTTACTGTACGTATTTATTAATAATTGTACTGTGTCCATTCACTGCCACTGCCTGTAAACAAGACAGCTGGGCTACTGAACTTGAAGTACACACACATGCATTGAAATATTAATTTAAATTTGCCTGTAAAGAAATCTGGAAAGGTATACCTCCATGGTAATCTTGTTTAGAATTTTTTTTTTTTTTTAGAATTTGGTGATCAGTGTTGACACACCACAGTGCACAACAACGAAATGTGTCCTCTGTATTTAACCCATGTGTGACATCGTAACATGGGGGGGGGCAGCTAATTCAGTGCCCTAGCGAGTAGTGCTTGAGGGCAGTACCTTGCTCGGGGGACCTCAGTGGTGCCTTGCTGGTTGGAGAATCTTTCAATTACAAGTGCGCTTTCCTAACCATTAAGACACCACTGCTCACTGACACCTCTTGTTGAGTAATGTAAGGATATGTAGATCTGTACTGAAATTTTCCAGAAAGTTGTCAACAGGTTTTCCAGCTAATTGGGTCCTGTACGTGATGAGTTATTAGGTTTTGTAAGTGCATCATGGAAACAATATAACAATGCTTTGGCATTAAAAAGAAATCGTACTTTTGAAAATTAAGTATTTTTAAAAGCAAGTACTCCAGTACTAAAAAATTTGAAAAACTTTCATTTACATTGGAAACAAAAATTATCCGTGTATCTATACTTTGATTCAAGTAATGAAGTTGTGTTCTTTGTCCAGCTCTGTACAATAGCATCACACAATGGGGAAATTACAGATATGGTGAAAAATGCAACATACGGTTATGAAGTTCTGTCACCAACCAACTTCTCATGATATTACTAGTGCAGCCTTGAGAGCTACAACAGCTGCCTCCCTTTGACTGTACAAGTTAACCTTTTCTTCACGCTGTACGTCATCCTCCTACTGCTGCTGTCAGCGACCCGCAAAGCTGCCCCAGGAGCCAAAGCTTAGCACTAAGAGCTGCTGGTGCATTTAACGGGCTGACACATTAATAAATAGCCCTTGGGAGCCACATATTCTTCTCCTTGTAAAGTTCCTGAAAATGGAGCTTGGGTTCAGCACGTGTCGCGGTCGATGACACAGACGCTGATCTGCCTGGACGGCTCTTCCTGTTCCCCGCTGCAGCTGCTGGGTCTTGGCACCGCCTTGCTGGAGAACGTGGACCCCAACCCCGAGAACTTTGTGTGTGCTGGAGTGATCCAGACCAAGGCTCAGCAGGTGGGCTGTCTGCTGAGGCTGGAGCCCAACGCGCAAGCCCAGGTAATAACGCCCTGACAGGCTATTTATAGGAGCTTGCTGTGCATCAAGCCGCTGGCCAGTATTTGGCAGGAGTAGGTATGCGACGAGAAGCCTGCTTTGCTGTCTGCTTTACTCTTTCCCTATGTCCTTCATACTTGGCTTCCTGCTCGGCTTGTACACAGGTCCTCTACTGAAGTATTATGTATTGCACGTTTGTACTGCAAAACACAATCGAGTACAACACTCCGCACACTGAAGCATTCGCATCACCGACAGTGCACCACCTACTGTCAACATGATCCATCTTGCCCATCTTTCCTTCTGCCTCCCCTCCAACCCTCTTTACGCATGTTTGTTGGAGAGCAGTAGCCTCACAGATTACACCTGATTAGCTGCTGTTTGAGCAGGGCAGTTTGCAAACTGTGTTTCCAACTGGCCCTCCAGAACCGGAATTGGGGAACCCTGCTATAGACTTAAGTGTTACTCCAGATAGCACAGAACCAAGAAGACTTCTAACTTTCTGATGACCAGAGACCATTTTGCAAAAAATTTGTGGACCTGACAACTTGAATGAATGAAACTTCATTGTTATGCAGTCAGTACAATGAAACACTGTTTTTATGAGTTCCTGTCATTAAAAAGAACTAACAAACACAAAACAGTTTACTAACTCGTTTGCAAACTTTTGCTTTTTATTACTAGCACCGAGGGTGATAAACCGTGCCGAGCACCGAGCAGGTGTTGGTGTGCTGCCGGTAAAAGCTTGCTGACCAGGGGGAGGGGGGTTATGAAGTGGTTATGGCACAGATTTAAAAGTGTGTGTTTTGGAAATGAACCAACCCTTCCCCCAAACCCCCAGGCTGTTGGGAACCCCTGCCTAATTCTACCTCCATGCCCGCCATCCAGTATGCTCCTGCGTACATTACTGTGATGATCACACGTGTCTGTCCTCCCTCCCTCTCATAGATGTACCGGCTGACACTCCGCAGCAGTAAGGACACAGTCTCCCGACGCCTCTGTGAGCTGCTGTCGGAGCAGTTCTAAGACCGGCGAGCTGGTCCTGGGTCCGAAACGATCAAGAGTCCATAAGGCAGCAGAGATCCTCAAACATGCATACATAAGGGAGAAGCGGCTGTCGCCAGTCAGCAGCCGAAATATTATTAGTGTTCTTATTGTCATACTTATTACTGTTATTTGTTTTAATTTCTAATAACCGTGTATGTGCACAGTAGTGTGATCAATCAGTTTGGTTATTTCCTTTAATTTGCTCATCTAATGATAGGAAGCTCTTTTTTCAATGCTCTCTCGTCCTCTCTTGACCTCTGTTCCACCATTCCTCAAAGCATACATATGGAGATACCCCAGCAAGCGCATATTTTGTTTGCGTGTACCTGTGGAATGTGCCATATATGTGCACTCTTCACAGAAACAATTGGCCCCACTGTAGGAAGCTCCTCCCCTCACCCTGGTTCATTGGAGCATGTAATTGGCCGATGCACTTTACGAAGTATCGACAGAATCTTTAATGGGCCCATTCTTCTCGCTTACTATGAAACTCAGTTCCTTTAGAAAATTACCTAGCCGATTACTATTATTCCTGTGAAATATACTAACTTCCTGTCCACTGAGAGTAGCCCCAGTGTACTGTAGTCACATTCTTGGTTCCCCAGAGACTGACAGCAGAAGCCGTGTTGTGAATTCCCCTGAACTCTCACACTCGGGTGTAGGAGTTTACGCAAGCGTTGACTGCACTTCTTGAATATATGACTATGTTTAATCATGGTTGTTTACATGTTTTAGTGATTATGTATTTGTATATTCAAACGTTACAGCATTTCTTTTTAGCATTCTGTTATAAATGAAGTCCGTTGATCTAACTTCACCATATATCTCAATGTAGGCTGGATGATAGTGCGATGATGATTCTGTTGTGTTTTTGGCGTGCACAGTTCAGGGAGTAAGTAAGCAGTCGGTGTGTGATGGAAAAACTCATGTGAGATTTCAGTTGGCTGAAGCACTTTGACGTTAGACTGCGAATGGCTGACAGCTGGACTTAATATGTACCCGTCCATGTAGGCATATGCACCAGCAGCATATTATTCCTGTTAAGTGTGAGAAGGAAGTAAAATAAATGCCCATGATGTCTTAACTTCTTCACTGTCCCAGCCAGGGGGGTGAGACAACTAAAAGAGGGAGTGAGAATGCGATCAGGTTGCAGACAATATTTTTAACCCTAGATACCAGCTAATTGTAGTGGTTAAGAAGCTGGAAAGCCTTGAATTATGACCAAAATGTTGCTGGTTCAGATCCCAGTAGGACTCTTTCTGTTGTACCCTTAAACAAAGCACTTAACCTAATTCGCTTCTGTAAGTGTCCAGCTCTGTAAATGGGTTCAAGTGTAGAAATATCGTCTCTGAATTAGTGTCCGCTAAGTTGCTCAGTAATGTACCGAATAACATGGGGTCACTTGGCGCTCCATACAACCTCCTTAGGAGCAAGTGCAGTGCTTAGGTGTTCACCGGAAGCACCATCGAGTTTTTAGGGCACAAAGAAGTTCAGCTCTTTGACTATCAAGGGTGATGCTGAGCGAACTCCACCGCTTGTTGTTTCTCTAACCGTAGGGTTCATATTGACTTGGGACCTGCCATTGGCATCGTGTGATTGTGTATGCATGTGTCTCCAATGAAGTACATTAGCAACAGAAACATTCACTGTGTGAGTGTGTGTCTCATAGAGCCCAGGGATGATGCAGAGACCTTCTCATTTTAGATTATTAAGGAGTCTGTTGTCATCATGTATATATGTCTGCTCATTATATCTATCTATACAGACAAGTGTATGTGTTTAAGACAACTTGTTGAATTACTCTGTACTGAAAATGTGAAAGTAAAAGTAAACCATATACCGATCAGTTTCTGTCATACAACTTTGTTTTGTCTGCATGTCCAAAAATGCTGTATCACACCCACATACACCACTGCACTAAACCACTAACATTCATTGACAGGAATAAGATGTGGAGTTTGCTGTGCAAGGAAGATGGAAGGTGCTTCTGCAGGATGTCTGTAAACGCTTCTTTGAAGGCTAGAACATACGTCTCTGCACGTGAACTATGTTCTCAAACTCAGAACTGTTGATAGTTCTGCAGTGAAGCATGGACAGTGCACACACATTCTAAAGGAATTTACTGTCGATCATAATTTGGACTTCCAAGTGAAAATAAGGAGGAAGAACTTTTACATTATATACTTATTTTTGGGAAATCATCATAACCTGTCTTTCGTTCATATTAGAATTGTGCCATTATTTTACGCCTTCAAAATACATTCAACCTCATACTCAAAATCTTTTTCAAATGTGTTGTTTGAATGTATGTTCAAAGGTTCAATAAAGTTCTTTAAAATAAATTGCACATGAACAGAATGCGTGAGAGGAGGAAAGGCCAATACAGTAAAGTCGACACTCGCGGGACAAGCTTAAAAGTGACGACTTAGAGAATTGACGAGATACACCTAAGTCAACACTTTGGCGACTTGTGTCTATCTCGCCGTTTTGCTGACTAGTAAATATAACACCATACCTCTACTCATCACGGCCTTGGCATCCTTCCTTGACCAGTCCGTACATGCAGTATGGGTTCCTATAAAGCCATCCAAGACTTAAGTCCAGGGAGTGACTAGTGCGATAGGTGGGGATTCCCTGTTTCTACATTGCCGTGGTGACAAGCGGGCGGTGTGAAGCAGGCGGCAGGAATGCAGCGACTGGGGTGTCGACTTACAGGTAGGAAAATCCATTCATTTGTGTTGTTCGGGACGGGGATTTGATGACTTACAAGCGGCGATTTACACAAGGGATTTTAAAGGAAAATCATTAGGAAAAATCGGGACTTTTGCTTGAGCGTCGACTTGTGCACATTGACGAGTTACAAGCCGGCGACTTAGACCAGTTTTACTGTATTCCAAAATGGAGAAATCAGTAGTTGCATGAACACAAAAACTTTGGTGCTGCAAGAGTTAAAGCACAGCTGCATTTCCATGATATGTGTCATAAGCATACACACATGTACACATGCAGAGAAGTATGAACAAGCCTAAAATAATCACCAGCTCACCTGAACAGCATGTCTGCCAGAACAAAAGGAAGAATCAAAAACAATAAGCATACAAATAGGGTGTTGACCAACCACAATACTCTGCAATAAAATAAGTACAACACTCATCCTCTAGTTATTCCATCATTTGAGCTTTTGTCGAGTGGTGGGAGAACAGGTCTTGAGTTCCAGCCTTCATTTAGGTTGAGTCTGGATAGAAGGACAGCCATCACGTGTTCCATGACCTCTCACCTGCTTGATGGGGACATACCAGTCCCCGTATCAGAAAACATCCACCTTTCCATGGTGTCGACTGGCATTAGCAGACCCCTTGTCGTCTAAATGGACTTTAACCATGCTGCAGACCTAGATTAATGCAACCCCACTTTTATCATATAGTGTTTTTAAAATGTATAATCAAATATCTGCTAAAATGACTGAAAAGCTACTAACTTCAGACAATTGCTCATTCATACTATTCACGGTATGGTCTTTTTGTATGTGCTGAATCACAGTACTCAATTGTGCTTTGAAACGAATGCTCCTTAATTTTAATAAGCCTCATGGGACACCAAGCATGAAGGAAAGGGGCCTACTGCTTTACCTTACCCAGTGTTGCCTGTGGCAGTTTAAGGTCCATCCTATTGAGCAGTGAGCCTTAGGCAGGGTACACCCTGGACAACATGTCAATTCAGCTTAGGGCACTCACCCATACAATCACTCAGAACTGTTTGATGTAACTAATTCACCTAAACCGCATGTCTTTCGATTAACTCGACAGATCCTGGGGTTCTCTGAGAAGACCTAGAGTTATGCATAATTCTGAAACATGGTCAGATCTACTTCTGAGCAGACTGTAAAGAACTTTTCTTGCTTGTTGATTGGTGGATATGTTGTGCTGGAAATGTATTTGAAATAAGCAGCTAAAGGCTCCTTGTGTAATAAACCATGCAACAAAAAAAAAAAACTTGGTGGCCCCACGATACTCGCTCTACCTTTTATTCCCTTCTGGCAGACGGCACAGAAGCATCAACATTCAAAGTTCGGAAACAGTTTCTACCTGAATGCCACAATTCTACTCAAACACTCACTAGATATAAGACATAAGTGCACTAATTAGTGGCCAATTGTGAATAATATTTATCAATACCACCAATTTGGTCAGTATTTAAAAAAAAAAAAAATGTTTTGAGTCATTATATGTAATTTATTGTTCATTGTTACTTATTGTTTTGTGTTACATATTGTCTGAATTACTTATTCTCTAATGCTGCCATTTACTGTTATTCCTCTTCTGTTAACTGTCAGTCTGTAGGAGGCATGCAAATATCTCATTTTACCAAGGACATATCATGTGATCAGTGTCTTTAAATTGCCAGTAGTGAATGACTCTGTTGGTGTGTGCATGTCTGTGCCCTGTGACTAGCACTGCCTTGTGCTACCTTAAATAGGCTCTAAGCCCACTATGATCCTCCAGTTTCCCTTCCTCATGGAGTGATTTTGAGCACTGTACCACTGGGTATGGAGTTTAGTGTGCAGTGTTAATGGCAAGTGTTGCTTTTTAGTCACTGTAGCACTGTGCCTGTGGGTTGTGGGGTGGTAGCCGTGCTCAGTGGGGGAGCTCTGAGGGAACTTGTGACTTCTGAGTGCTCAGTTTTTAATGAACTGTGCCTTTTATAAAAGAATTTCTTTGTGGTACCTGCTTGGGGTGAATATCCACTTGCCTCTGATGCTGGACCATACTGGCTTAACAAAATGGCAGCATACAGTTAAAATCATAATCATTAGCCACCTCCCTGTCCAAAATGGAACAATACTGTTAATTTTTCTAAGCAAAATGACTAGTGTTTAAAGTGTTTGAGAATTGCTTCCAAAGGAACAATTTCCAAGAAGTTTGATGAAAATATTTTACCGATGCACTGAAAACAAGGAAAACACAAAAATAACATGGCCAAAATTATAAGCCGTGAGACAATTGATAGTCAATAGTCTAGCCCTTCTGACTCACAACTCATAGCTATCTCTTACTGAAGTCTCTCCCAAGGTTTGCACAAGTTGTCTACCGGTCCGCGGGCTGCACAGAAAAAGTAAACTTCGGTCACGTGATATTTACCGCTAAAAATAGTCCCACAAGCTAGTAAGATGTATAAAAACAAATGTCTCTTGATCGTTCGGCTCTCACTGATTCAGCGTTGCGGTGTTGTCATATTTTTTATGCACTTTATATTTGTTTTTGTGGTAAATCTTGAATTATTTTAACAAGATGTTCAAAGTTTACCATGGCGACCAGGGAGCATTAGCGTGCTGAGTGGATGTTACCCGTGTTATGTTGTCGGCTCGATGTTATGAGGATGCTATTAATAAAGCTGCGAATACACAGTGGATTTACATTTATTATTATATTTTTAAAATATCCCCATTTTTATACGTATCATTTTTTCGTAGAAATACGCATACGTATATTTATCTGCCACTCCTTAAAGGCCAGGCCGTGAAAATAGTTTCTGATATTAAACCAGTCCGTGACAAAATAAAGGTTGGGGACCACTGTTCTAAGGGATCTTAGGTGATTCATTCATGGCAAATTGCTCCAGCTCATGCAAATTAGTTGGTTTTCAAGGGTGGACCTTAACCTGCAGCTCTCGCCAAAGATTCTCAATAGGATTAAGATTTGTGCTTTGAGACGGCCACTCCAGAACCAGATTTTGGTGTTCCTCAAGAAGTTCTGGACCAACTGTCATGTGTGCTTTGGATCATTATCTTGCTGAAAGACCCAAAACCAGACTGGCAGCAGATTTTTTCAAATTATCCTTTAAAATGTCAAAATAATATTTTTTCTTAATTATACACGAACAAGGTTTTCTGTGTAAAACCCCACACCATTATACTCCCACCATGTTTAACTGTGGGAACCATGTTCTTCGGGTGGAAAGTCTCTCCCTTCCTTTGCCCAACAAAAGCAGTATCCAAACAGCTGCTGTTCTGTCTCATCAGGCCAAAGGACAGACTCCCAAAATTCATCCCGATGTTTCAAATGATCCTGGGCAAACTTCAGCCTAGTTCTGATATGCCAATCAGTTTTCCTTGGCTGATGACGTTGAAGCTTCCCACAATGAAGAGCCCTCAAAACAGTTTTTTCTGAACTGGCCAGTTTGGTGACAATAGCCTTTGCAGTGAACCAGGAGTTCTTGTTGGCATTTCTGATTATTTTCCTCTCCAAAGTCTTTGAAATCTTGAGCTTACAATCACACCAAGGTTTGTTTCTGACAAAATGGGTCACTTTAAATTTTGCAATGATATTTTTTCTCTGAGGTCTATACTTATTTCTTTGGTTTTTGGCATCATGAAATTACTTTTTGCAAAGAATATAAGTGTGATGCATCTCAATCTTGCCTTTAAGTACCACTAGCTTGGCTCATTTCTCATAGGGGGCTAATAATTATGATCTTGACTGTATTTGATCGTAAGCAAGGAAGGATAAATAACCTTATAGTATGTCCATGAGTTAGGCCACATATGCTTTATCCATGGTTTTGTTTTCAGGACATTCTGGGCTTCTAAGATATGTCATAATTTGGTGTGTAAATGCTGACACAGTCTTCATATCTTAATTTTCATTAGAAAAAACCTGCAACTATTGAAATTAATTTTTTTTAGTCTCATTTAATATAAAAATTACCAGACACTACAAATATAATCTTATAAATGTCGAAATTAGAGTGTCTATGATGTGGGAATGCAGGGTTTTCATTGGAGACCTTTCTGTTGCTTAATATTATAAAGAAATCCATGGTTAGTGCTAGACCGAAAAATATCTTTGATTTTCCATCCGTTTGGCAACTTCAGTTACCAAAAGTTATGTGATAGATAGCAATGCGGGCTTTTATATTTTTATTATTTTTTTATTACTGTATAACATCTCAAAGAAACTGAAGTAGAAAACCCCACCCCCAAACATACATACATCCCCACAAACACACAAAATAAACATAAATGCACACCAAATCCTAATTTAAGATCAAAGCATAAATTCGTTTTGTTTTATTTACTTTTTGCGTGGGTCACTGCAGAAGCAAATACACGCTCTGTTTTCCGGGTGCGTTTGGTAGAAAATGTTTAAAATATAGGCCTCATAACGCACAGGATTACGCGGAAGTACTTTAGCACACAAGATAGCGATTTAGGCGACCGGATGAGATAAATTCTCTCGATTCCAAAGATATGCGATTCATGTCTGCGTCATACATACCTGAGACTGATGGGTGCGAAAATCAACGCATTTTGTGTTTGTTGGGTTTTAAGAGGTACCATTTCATTAATTATTATACATTGACGGTTTATATATCGTTCGTGTTTATATTTTATTTTCTGGTTTTATTTACCTTAAATATACTACAGATTGTGCCTACAGTTCGTGGGGTCTTAATACGAATACCAAATTAATAATTTTTAACAGACCATTGAAACTGTTTCAGTGTAGGTATCTT
Organism: Mormyrus lacerda; assembly: GCA_015163995.2. Classification (NCBI taxonomy): domain Eukaryota; kingdom Metazoa; phylum Chordata; class Actinopteri; order Osteoglossiformes; family Mormyridae; genus Mormyrus; species Mormyrus lacerda. The sequence goes on along the minus strand of JAABNX020000106.1, from coordinate 33,090,747 downwards.
AGTGAAATAGCCCAGTTCCTCCTAGACGAAAGGCATCTTGTCAAACAGGTTGATCACGTGATGGGCAGAGTACGTAACGAGGTGAGAAAAAAATAACAGGTGAAGTTGGGAAAGGCGTTTTTCTTGCTTAATTGGAAAGATTCATTCGAGAACAGGGTAAGTACTCAACAGATATTACAAATTAAGAGTATGAGAATGTCTCAATATTTTATTCCTTATCGTTTGATGATCGAAGGAATGCAAGTCATTTTGTGATCAGTAAAACTGCTGTACCATAGTGTTTCATAACTAGAAAATATTGTAGGCCACTTAAACCTAAAAACGTTTCCTTCAGGTGTGCGGATTGATCGTTATATGGCATATTTTTTTCACTGTTATGAAGTTAAATAATTCTGTAATCTTATGTTTTCATTCTTTTAAGTCTCTAAAACGAAACATGATTTTAATCTTGATATATTGCTGCATTCACAAAGCCACAATAATATACGTACAAACATATAACTTGTAACTAAAGTTATCTATTATGTACATGTATGTAAATCATGTGCATATAATTTGCTAAATAAATTTGCTCGGAAATTGTGACAATGAAACCCTAAATGACCACAGTTTCGGTATCGATTTGTATACATACTTTTAACTCCAAACTTTGTCTTTATATAAACGTATTATGTGAAATGGGGGTTGGATGGATTGAAATATGTTTATAGTTTAACGTTAAACAGAATATTAAGAATTATTGGACTTAACATGCCTGTTGTATTTGCCCCTAGATGGCGACAGAGACAAGCAAAGCAGTTTATAATCATAATACACGATAAACGTTATTATGCTTATTGTTATGAATTGTAACATATTATTAGCTATGAATTGCTGACTTTCTAATATCAGTATTATTCGGTATTAACAGCCATATTTTCCTTTGCAGGGTGTCAAAATGTGGGGTTATTTCGGGTCTTGTGCTGCTTGTGTATTGATGGTGCTGCACGTCACAGAGGCCAGGGTCATCTGCAAAAGTGATGGTGATTTTTTTCCCCCCATTATCTCTCATTATTTAAAATGCTCCGCATGTGTTATTCAATTCATTGTTATGTCCTTTCTTCTTTAGTAAGCCATGTTGCACTTTTGTTTGTATTTGGCATTAATCAATACTTTTGTACAACTATGTTGACCTAGTATTCCTCCCGGAGCAACCTGCGATGTCCTTCCTATCTCGAACCCTCCTCTATAACAATTGGGACTTTGAGCTAGTAGTGCCCGGTAACATAGAGAGGGAGTGTATTGAGGAGGTATGCACATACGAGGAAGCACGGGAAGTCTTCAAGGACAAGGCAAAAACGGTGAGATGGGAATGTCTCTGCCTGAAGTTGCTTACCGTGAGGACCCTTGCATTTAGCACTGTTGAGTATTTGGTGGTTCTTGGTAGGGGCAGCAGATAATGTGGTGGTGAAACATGTCTCATCCCATGTAAGGTCCTTCAGTTTGTACCCCTACCAAGCAAATTTCACCTGAAGTGCTCACAAACTATTCAGCTATATCAAAGAGTGAACCTGCAAATAGGTAAAATCTTTTAGTTGCTGAACCAGGTTTAAAAATAATATTACCTGACACATATCCAGTATTGCTGCATTCTAATTGATTTTAAAACATCTTAACTTGCGGGTATCACATTTTGTTTGGGCACTATTGTAAAAGACTATCATGGTAATGGCAAAGCATTATAGAGTGATGTTACATATTATTTATAACCAGTTTATTTTTTCTCCTCAGGATGATTTTTGGGACAAGTATTTGCAACAACATGGTAAAGAAACAGACTTTTTAAAATTGGGTGTAGATAGGTAATAATAATTAATCTCTGCAGTGGTACTTTGATTTTTCTGGTACAAATGACTACTCTATTCATGTTTGAGAGTTTTAAATATTTTTTTGTAGTTGATAGTTCAGATGATATGGTTATTAAGTAATAATATTTATGTATTTCAGAGTTTAAATAATTTGATTGTGAAATATTTTTAATTCCATTCAAGTTACCAAACTTAATCTGACTGTTTCAGAGTATGCACCTAAAACGGACATATCAGGCATAGTGGCTGGGAGTATTGCCGCGGTGGTGATAGTGTTTTTTGCGGCTATACTCATCTGCTATTGTTGCAGCAGAAGGAACAAGAATGTGAGGAGAGGGCAAAGGTAAAATGTGCGTGGGTCTCACTTATGTGTGCGTATACGTGTGCATTTTACACATTATTTCTCACTGACTACTTTCACAAAGACACTTAAATATGCGTGACAGACACATAGGGCAACCACTGGTAGTGCTGATACCTGAATATAGAAAAATTGAGTGATGGGATGAATCATAGTTTTGTTGATCTAGAATGATTTATTATTATTATTGTTGTTGTGTTTGTTCATCGATTTTCTAACTACTTTTCCTGGTCAAAGTTGCAGGATATGAATAATAATGATGGTGATAATAACATATTTTCCACAGCGTTCCAGTGTCGATGCCTACAGATGTAGCCATGCCTCCCGAGTCAGTTCCCCTGTCTGGAATAGGAGCTCCTGGACTGCCGTCGTATAACGAAGCCATCAGCCGCACCGGGCAGCATGACCTGCCGCCACCTCCTTACTTGGGGTTTGTTTTTATCCTTTCCTCATGTTTCTATTTCTGTGTTTTTTTTTCAAATGTGTCTGCTTATGGTGCGGTACATATTTCTGTCACATTATCTAGGCTGTTTGTGAACAGTTTCCTATCGTGTCATTAAAATATTTTATTATATATATATATATTTTTTTTTTTCTGCCACTGTATTCCTTTTTCAGGGATGGCGAACAAGTTGAACCAAATCCCCCTGATATTGAAAACATCTGAAGTTAAGGGTGAACAGAAATGGTGGAGAAGATTCTGTAGTGATTCTTGGTTTTTAAAAATGATTGATTCAGGAGTAATAAGAAGCATAAAGAAACAAAACCTGGTGTTTCTTTTGTCAGGTATACCATGATACAATAAAGTGGAACTGGATGGGATTTAAAGGGCCAAGTCTAAAAATGCAACAGTTACTACGTCACATTTCCAGTTTGATATTTAATATTTATATCAACTTCTTTCAAGACCCTACAGTTTTATTGCTTTTTTATATATATATAAATTTCCTAATAAATTTTTTAAATATTACTCATCAAGGCCTGGTGTTTTAAAAAATCTTGAATTGTTCCAATTAATATCCAGACGATATCATCGTGCATACACGTGCAGGGCCGGGAACAGATTTCTTGCATATTAGGCCTATAGATTAGGCCTTCACGTGCCATTTTTTGTGCCGTAGTCCGTTCGTACAAAATAATCACGTGTATCTATCTCCGTTGATATATATGATTTTATATTTATTTCCCTCCCCTCCCCCCTTTTGTGGAATACTGGTCTGAAATGTATTCTGGGAATGGTTTTCACTCGTATGCAAGAGGGGAGGGGAGGGAGACACTGCGTGTGTGTGTTTCAGAGAGCTGGGGGAGAGCGAACGAGCAAGCCAGGAGCTTTCAAAAATGGCGTCTTCAGAAAAAAAATGATTGAAAAAAAAATATTCTTAAAAAACGAGGCCTAGCACTCAGAAGCCCGCAGAGTAAGGCTCGGATTCGGAGCTTCGCTGCAATTGCACAGTCTTAGTCATTTTAAAAGCAAGAAGTGAAGGCGCGTAAAAACCGACGCAACTCGGCATATATTAGATGCGTCGACAAAGCTAGCTAACTAGCTAGTTCCTTTGCTAGCTACCAACATAATATATATTTGAGAGAGGGAGGGATGTACGTGGCAGCTGGTAGATACTTTTCGGGGGAATCACGTCGCGCATTTGCCAAAGCTAAGAAGTTTATCGGGCAGGCAGGAGAAAGAACGACGGGTCGAGCCGAGCCGACAATCGGAACCCGTCCATCCGCGTCCTGTACCGCTCTTTGATAACTACCCCCGAGAAAGGGGAGGAGAAAGACGCTTCGGAAAGGGACGTGTGCTCTTAGCCGCCTAGCAAGTTAGCTGTCTGCCTATCAGCATTTATTCGCTAGCTAGCTGACTTGCTAGCGCAGAACAATGTCCGTGCTTTTTTGCTCAAAGACAATAGCCAGATATTGAAAGAAACACGGCACAAGAGAGGGAAAGAGGAAAACTGATTTTTTTTTTGGTGACTGGTGTGACCCCCCTTCATATCTCCCTCCTCCCCTCTTCATATCCTCCTCCTTCCCCTCCACTCCATTTCGCTCCCTCTCTATGCCGTTTCCCATTCTTGAAGACTTGCTTGCGAAACGGAATAAACAGATATTGAAAATTGGGAGGAAAAAAGCAGACACCTTGTTTGAGTGCCATACTTTAGTTTTTTCTCCTTTCCCAATCCTCGCCGTTTCTCCATCTCCATCCTTCATATATTTTAATGGATAGAAATTATCCAGGTGCAGGATTTGGTGATTTGGGCGCAGGAACGGGATGGAGTTACGAGAGGTCGGCGAAGGCAAGGTAAGCATTTGTTCATGGAGCCAGTATGTTCTGTCCTGTACACATAAATGTTTTCGGTAGCAATGCCATTTGAAAGGGCGCAGTTTTTGCTTTATGCAGTCTGCGTTTAGTTGCGTTGATTGCATAGTGGGTCGCCCAGGTAGTTAGCAACCTTCTATTATTATTAACGTGGAAGGGGAGCAGGTCTTAGAAATGCATGGAATGCGATTGACAGTGTTAATGCATGGCAAGAAAAGGTAGACAGACAGACGAAGGGAGGGAGAAAAGAGGGGGATGGGTTGGAGGATTCATCGTTTCATCAGAAAATACAAATCAAATACATTTTCCCCAGACTGTCTTTCAGAATGTCAGTTATATAATTTCATAGATTCCCCGATGCAGCAATTATACAGTATGGTACTTAGCTATCTATTAATAGGTATCGGCACTGACATACCAGTGACTTATTTTTTTATATGGGTGCATGCATGTTACCCGCTAGCTGGCTGACGAAAATGGAATGTTCGAATTGTATGTTGGGTGGTGGATCTGTATAGTTTAGCATGCATTTTTAAATATATTATTTCACCGAACGTCAAAATAATATCGGACGTTTCGTTATGTATCAGTGGTTGAATTACCCTAAAATGCAACTGCTGTTTGCTAGCAGCCAGACAGTTCACCATAACTGCCGTATCCGATCGTATTATTAACAATGCTACTTTAAGTTCAATTGTGCATAACTGTGAAGCTAGCCAGGTAGCTTAGTTATATATGTAAGTGGCAACTGTTTGCCTCCAGTTGCAGGATGCATGCACACGATGAGGATTTCATGCAAATATTACGATGGTTGGCAAACCACAGCTGTTTACTACCCCAATAACCTGGTAGCTAGAAACCTCTTTTTCATTGCTTTCAGTTTGGCAGGAGGAAAATCATGTTTCTGGGCCTTCGAGCAAGGCAATTCTATATACTTAACGTGCGCGTTTATAGGGATCTCTGGCCCTTGGATCAATTTTATATAAACCGTTAGACAGTTAAGTATGTAAATAATCAGAAATTTGAATTACAAGCTTATGGGGGGAAATACCCCTGTAAACAACCTACATCTTTGTGAGCAATTTTGAATATTTTATTGGAACATAAGCAAGCAAATGACATAAATGGCTTTAGACGTCAGTTGTAAATAGGCCTAGCGTGTAATTTATTTCTGATTGTAAGCGATTACGCTAGTCGCGCGTGCCTGAGAGTCCATTGTCCGTTCTCCGTCGCGCGGTTAAACTGGGGGACGAATGGAGACGCTACAAGTGACAGTGATCGGCGCTCGCGAAGGTGGCGTCCGGTCCGCGCGGCGGTCTCGCTCGCCGTGAGTCCTTCCGAATGACTGGCTGCCAGCCGCGGCCTACTTCGCTGCTAACGCCTCGCTACCAGGCTGCCAGTCGCCGTGACAACCGGAATAAATCTCTCGCGGCGTAGATGAGGATACCTGTCTGTCTGCCTGTCTGTCCGCTTGTCTTTCTGTCTGCATTTCTGTCCGCCCCTCAAAGGACTTAACCGCTTCTTCTGCGAAGTCAACAAAATTCCCGTTTATTAATCCCTTTGCTGGGATGTTGATCGTGATAGCTGGCTGATTGCATGACGGTTGTTCCTGACCATATTAAGGGATAGTCAGTAATGATTTTTTTTTATTAATTTGATGTTATTTATTTATTTTTTTAATGAGGTCTTTTTGTCCAGAGATTTCTAGGAGGGTCTGTTTCGTATTTGTAGTTACTAACCTACGTTAAACTTTGCATTATGGACTTAACATTACCTTTGGATAGATAGCCTATAGTAATTAACATTAAAATAATGTTTTCATGTTTCTGTAGGTGAATGAAGAGTGGCAAAGTTACTTAATAATAGTATGAACAGAAATTAACTACAAATGAAGTATTCTGATAAATAATTTATGCGCTATTTCTGTATTAGTTTCTTGCTTTAAGTTGTGATAGGCTGAAATCAGGAAGATGTAATTTACTCTTTGTATGTGTGGTTAATTTTGATAGTTATTTTATTCTTATGAATGTATTGAATAGTATGTCAGCTTCAAAACTGCAACTTTCATGTATTAGTACTGAACGCCTCTTAATGGCTAACAGTTTTGGTGCATGATTTGAATGTTTTGCATTCGGATTACTTGCCTAAATGTATTGTGTCATCACCCTGCATTAAATACAGAGTTATGGCATATGGATGGATAGATGAGTGCATGCATGCATCTATTGATACTGATATAGTAATGTCTATAAATTTCTCATAAATTTGTTTCAATACCATTAGCATTTCATATCTTTAAGGTATCAATGGTATTCCACACTGTTTGATGATGTTTCCCTGTTGAAGGATGCATTGTGTACTGGGAAAGATTAATGGTAACTGCAGAGACTCTAAAATCAGTAATGCAGGGCTGCGGTGTTTTTAAAATAAGACTTTTGGTCAGACTTCATTTACTGAAATAATTCTCTCAACACAACATTTAATATTTGAATTTTTGAGTAAGCTTATATTCTATCGGATTTCCTGAATTACATTATAACTAGGGTATCGTTCCATAATGTTGGGCCTCCCATCCCACTGTACATGCTACTGTTTGGTCCAGTTGAGTTTTCTTAATTAGGCTTGATTGAGCTTATTGACAATATTGCACAGATATGTCTTTTGAAATGATGATTAAGTCTGAATTATCAGAAATATTTGCAATTATGAAAAATGCTTAGATGTCAGTGAATTCTTTTGGTTTTCAGTATCAATGGTAGTATTCATCAAATGTATTTGTTTATACCGTAGTACTTGAACAATCAATTAAATACTTTAAATTGAAAAATGTATTCAGAACATTTTAGCACAGTGCTAGTAAAAATCATATGTAGTCCTCACCTAATGTGATTTAAATCGGGAAATTTGTTCTTTTAATATTAATCTTATGTGACAAATATTAAGAGTTTCACTGAACTGAAAAACAATATAGGTGCTGGGCTACAATGAAGAGGTTTGACAAAGTAAAGATAATTCATAGGAATTCTGAACCACCACCCACCCCCCAGCAAAAGTAAACCTCTAAAGTCTAATTTTCACTGACAAATACACTGTTCAGAGCCTGGAGCTGTCTTTATTACAGCAAATAGAGGCTTGTTGAAAATGACTGTTTCCCTTTGTTTTTGGGTCACGGCAGAATTTTAAAGGGAATGCACTGACATCTTGGATTTCCAATATGGTCAAAGCAGGAAATTAGTTGTCCTTATATATCACTCCTTAAAAAAAATCTAATTTTCATGCAAGTATAAAACAGTATAATACATTCTTAGATGTATGGTCTCCCTTATTCTATGTCTTGCAGTATGCCCGGCAGTTGCATAAATGATAGGACAGCATCAAATGATTATTTTGTTAATTGATTGTTTCGGCCTAAACACACAACTATAGAGGTTTTTTTTTGTTTAAATCAAAGTTGTAATGAAAACTTTACACAGTGTAGAGAATCTGTTTTAAAGTTGCAAAGTGGCATAAAAAAGATCTAGTGTCGCCACTATATTTAGCTTGCTTTGTATTTCGTAGGGTGGCATACAATATTTTGATGGTATTTTGTAAAGCAGTTCTACTCAGGAATTTTGAAAACTTACCGTTTAAATTCGGCAAGTAGGGATAGGGTGATTTTCTCGCTAAGATTTCAAAAAACTGTTGTATTACCATAATACTGCCCAAGCCTAGTAACAACTTAAAAACTGTTGAAGTCTAGAAATTTTATTACTCTGCTTGTATTTGTGTTTGTTGTGATCTGCCCTCTGCTGGTTTGGGGAATATTATTGTCATACGCATACGCTGACTCCGATAGCATCTGCATGTATATACAAATGTAGTATGTCTGTGAGTATAACCATACGCAGAGTGGAATGACGCGCAGAAAAGTGAAGCATGAACTAGACTTAACACAACAATGTTAATGTAGCTAGGTGGTAATGTCATTGTACTAATGTTATGCAGTAAACCATAAAAATGCAACTAATCAATGACAAAATTTATTGTCAATTATTTTTATGAACAATTAATATCAACATTATCGATTTGTTGTTGTATACTTAATTAATAATTGCCATTTTGCCATGAACATTGATTAAAATGTACATGATAAATGATTTAAAAATATTTTTGGGTCAAACTTGTCTTAATTGGACTGATTGCCCCTTCACAGCCTTCCTAAAATGCAGTTTAATCTTATAATTATCTATCTATCTATCTATCTATGCATAATTATGCAAATTCATACAAAGTACGACAGTTTTTAATTACATATGACAAGTTATGACAAGGTCAAAATCAGTAGGTTGATAATGGTAATTGAGCTGATATTCTAACAGTATTTCTTCAATTTTTGTCTGTCATATAAACGGAAACATGTGATCCGTGATGCCTGTTTTTATGTCTATAACCAGTGTCTGTTCAGCTTTTTTCCTCTGTCCTTTGGGTATGGCATTGTAGGATGTAAAATAATCATTGAAGAAATTAATGTTATTTCTAGGTAGTGATTTGAAGACGATGTTCTCATGGTCAATCTGTATAAATGTATAAAGACAATAAACATCTCTTAGTACTGAGAGTAATACATAATATTAAAGTATACATACCCCAGGTCTAACTTCATGGATAGTCTGACTGCTTGCAATTATTTATGTTGAACCTTAATGCTGTTATGGCAGGTTTTGCAGTTTGCAGTAGTTAACTAATTGAATTAATTGCAATTTGTTATCCAGCAGTACTCTATTAAAGCAGCAAGGCTGATTGTATATGATAGCATTTGTTGGTCCTGGTCCCCTAGACCATACATGAGGTGCTTTTTAGTTCACATGTGCTCTTAATTAGGCTTGACTGCACTGTGAACCAACCACACAGTTAAAATCACATGAATGTATTATGAATAATTTTAATGATGAAAAATTAATAAATATTTCTACACATCTTTGGCTTTGCCCTTTGAAACAAATACACCAGCATTAATCATGTCAATTAATCGTTTATCCATTTACTCTCAAACAATACACATAAGGACTGATAAATATAAATACAATGAATTTTACAATATAGGCCATTCAGATTTAATTTATCAGAAATTACTAAACCATGGCAGGAGATTTTTAAAATTATTTATTGCATGAAACCATTTTAAAGTTCCAATCTCCATATACTGTTCAGGGTTGCATGGGGGCCTGGAGCCAGTCCCAGCCAGTACTTGACTAGGCTTAAGGCTGGCATACACCCTAGACTGGATGCCAGTTCGTTACTGGGCACATGCATGTACACATAGACTATGGGTACCATTTATCTTAACTGCATGTCTTTGGGCTGCAAGATGACACCCACATGACTTGGGGAGAATATGCAAAATTCACACCTTTTAGGTTTTACTATTAGTCAGGATTTCTCCTAGCAAGCCTGTTTTTGACTTTTTCTGAACGTTAGACAGGTTTTAAATAAAACACTTTCAGGATACCTGTAGAGTGGTATTGGTGTTTTTTTCAGCTGCCACTAAAACAGAGGGAGGAACGAAACTCCTGAAAGGTAAACCATGAAACTGGTGGACCATTAACACTTAAATTTTTAATTTGGGCTTTATTTACATGTAAACTTGCATACCTCCTGGCTCTCTAGATCTGCAGTTGCTGCTTTACACTGAACTCTTGTTCGCTGGGGGTGGTTTAATCATGTTTTTCTTCAGAATGTTTACGAGGCATAACTTAAAAGTAAATTCTAAGCAATAGTGCACCACTGATCTCTATTCATTTTTGTCTGAGGACCTTCTACATTTACTGCAGGAGATGGTTGCTTTCCACTTCATGAATTCATAGGGATTTATGTTGAACCCCCACTTGAATTAATCGTGGAGTCATCCAGTTTGTTTCAAATAGTTTTTCAGATGTAATACTGGTGTGTTTATTAACCCAGTGTTTTTTTTATTAGATGTGAAATTCATTCTTCTAGCCTCATCACCCCCATGTGTATGATTGTATAAAATTAGCAAATATGCACAGAAAATACTGGAATGCGAATTCTTCCATACTGGTGAATGTATTTTTTAACAAAATCACTTTCATTTGTTGATTGCTTCTGGATTCATTTGCTTAATTGCAGCACAGTAAGATTGAAAGTGTCTACTATATCTTATAGTTATTTCACTGCCTTCAGGTCAGTACAAGTATATTCTAGTTTAATTTTAGGGAAAAATTACCAGTTGTGCAATATATTCTCCCCAAAGTTGTCAGGATATGGAACCAGTTGATCCCTCCAACCTTACCATTTTTGTTGGAGATCCTCCATTGTTTTTCCACTGCGGTAGATTTCTAAATATCTATATGACACTGTGAACTGGAGGATGGGACAGTGGAAACTATTGGGTACAGAAGGCTGTGAATTTAACAGAATATAACTGAGGTTGGAGGTAGTTCCATAATGCATTCCTGTATTCGTTATAATTCATGTTTGAATCTGTGGCATCATTATGGAACAAATAAAGATGTCTCTTGGACCACCTATTGAGAATCATTGCCCTCTGTCCTCAAGATAATTTGGCATCTGTTTTCTAGGTATTTGGAAACTTGCTCCGGTGGCTGGATGGCTGTAATTTTCAAAAGACCTTGGTTTCAGTCCCCAGCTGCGGAGAATAAAAGTGTTAAGTATGGTATTCACAAAAGAAATACAAAGTACTGACTGCCCGTCAGACTGTCTGCCTTATAATGGCTGCTTTGTGATATCTAGTGATGATGAAAACAAACGAATTACAGGAAACTCTTGTTAGGATTCATTCCAGGTATTCGTGTTTCTGCTAAACTGAAGACACCTGGAATTCTGTAGCCTGTTTGTCAGGCAGCCCCTTCTGTACACACAAGTTAATATGAAAGGACGACAAGGGTAGCATCTGCCTCTAATGGGGAAGTTCTGCCCTGCAGTGGCTGGCCACATGTCCAGGGCCTCTGGGGAAACGTACGATGCTGCGGGACAGAGATGCTTTGTCGCCAGCTCAATGTTAGAGTAATGTTTCCGGAAGATGAAAATTGTCTGCCTTGTGGGATTTGGGTGCTTTTCTTATACTGCATAAGCCTCATTTTTAAGCTGCTATATGGCTGTTTAAATTTGCTCCCCCTTTTGTCTCAAAATTATTTAATGCTATAATTGAGAAGTAGGCTACTGAAATAGACTGGCTAATTTAAAGTAGGACGATATTGATGCAGACACATCCATTTCCTTAATTAAGTATTGCCGAGGTTGCATCTTCTTAAAAAAAAAATCTGCATTTTGACCTATTTCACCAGGAATTTTATTGAATTATTTTGGTATATTTTGTTACAGTTGTATGGAGGATGTAGGCCATACGTCACTGACAAAATCAAAGCTTGTTGAATAGGACATAAATGCTGTTGCGCACTGGATGGAAACATAGTTAATGATGCGCACAGATTGACAGCTGGCTGCTGTTTTGATGGTCTTTCTTTTCACAGGCATGTTCAGTGGACAAAGGGTAAGCTGCAAATTTGCCTTTAAAATATCAACTAACCTATCATCTGAAACAAATAAGACTGATTGCCTTCAACATAATTGTCAATCAGTTGTATTACTGATATGTGGTCATTGCTTGTGCTTTAATAAATTCATTAACAGGCTAATTCTTAATCTAACATTGTTTTCAGTTTCTTCTTCATACGTGACAGTGTTGTCCAAAACGCTACCAATTGCTCAGAAGGATATTTAATGGAAAACAAATAATGTAACAGCTGATCATATCAATTTTTGTTGAATTTGTTTTGTGACTCAGCTATTATCTAATCTGCTTCCATTTCAACATATTTTTCGTGCCCTAATTCAGATTTTTGCAAAATGCAATGGATACATTTTATATGTTAAACTCAGTTGCATTGTTGCTGCACTGAGCAGCTTCTCAATTAAGACTGCCTTGATTTTCATGTTACTAGGCAACACAATGCTTTAGAGGTTTTTTTTTTTTCTCTCCCTATCCCTTTTCCACTTCACTGGTCATCCTTGGGTGATCTTTCTTTTGTTTACATGGGCAATATGGTTTTAATATTAATATAACTATATTTATATCAAGCTGAGTTTCTAGCAGAATTCTGCTGCTTCAGTTTGACTCCATTTTCTGAACTCATTCCTTTTCTTGTGTGTAACACTAAAGACTCATTTAATGCTTTCCTCTGAATTGTGCCTTGGCTTATTTCTCAGTCTCACTCTGAACTTCGTCTATGTGTGTAGCCTGTGATGTTTTGTGCAGGTGGAGAACAAGATGCGCTGCACTTTAAGAGAAAGCTATTCATGGTTTAGTTGAGTTTATTCTTTTTTTTTCTTCCTTTTTTGCTTCCGAAAATAACAACCTAAAGGCACTAGTGTGGAGGAGATGGATGCTGTGTCTGGTTAGCTAGGTGCACCTTGCCATTAAGTTAAAAAATATGTATCTATTTTAATGCTTTGTAAGTAACTTGGCAACACCAAGCAATAGTTGTGTCCTAGATCACCTCATATCGTACTGTACAGCATGTGTGTATTTAATCACAGCTAGCAGTAAGCAATGTAGCAGCCAGCAAAGTACCTGCGAATTAGCTGGATGATGTGAAGAAAGTGGTTAAATGAATTATTTATTGGTGTTACAATAAAAAGACGTTTCCCAGAAGCCTTCAATAAATGCTAAAAGCTGTTATAACTTGGTAAAGGTTTGAAAATTTCTTATTATAGTCCTCCGTCAGCTAAATTTTTGGTTTGATATACATTTTCAGTCATTCAGGTCAATACAATTTAGTGAATATGCATTTAAATCTCTATAAAAAGAATATGTATCAGTAATACTCCAAAAGCTGAATTGGGAAAACAGCCAAATGTCTAAACCCCCCCCCCCCACAATATTTTTTGTTCAGTTACATTTATCTCTTTAAACATACAGGTTTCCCAAACCTACAAGCCTGAATTTTTTTTTTATAAAAGCAGTGTTTGTCAGCGAACATCAGCAGGTATTATTGTGGCTAAAGGACATTTTGTACAGGGTGGGACTTTGCCATCATACTGTAGAGTAAAGAGCTTCATCTGAACTGCCTCATCGAAATCTCTGAAGTGTACATGAGTAAAACTGTACACAGCTTCAGGTGAAAGCACCAGTGAAGCAAAAAAAAATATATAAACTGTCCATCGGAACAGTGCATGAACTACACTGGCTTTCAAGATGGATGCAGATGATATTATATTTTAATTGGGGAGGAATTTTAAACATAAACTTTGAGATTAATATTGTTATATTTTGTTGTTTGAAAAAGTACTCAAGAACCAATCAGACTGAGGCCAAACGTCATAAGGTGCTGGCAGTGGACTATTCCTCACACAGGGTGTTGCAGTTTTGTCTTTTGGTACCAGGACCATTTCCTCATAGAAACTATGCAGGAAAAGAATCTCAGGTAACCTGTGAAAAGTGTAACAAGTACCATAATTCTCAATGGTATAGGTTTGCTTCTGACTGGGACCTTTCCAACTTCTATTGCTGAGAAAGGGGTAATTATTAACCCCTTTATGATATAACATCAATAATCCTCAAGTGCCTAAAACAGTTTAATGCTCATGGCACAGTTCTCCGGGAACACTAATGGAGAACAATTCCTTGGACTAATAACATTGGATATATTTGGATACATTTTTGTATAACCATCTGTGGTTCTGTTTTTATGTATAGGCAGCTTGGTGTAAACATTACTCCACACCCACTAACCAGAGAGCACCCCCCACAGTTTTGTTTAGTCAAAATATTAAAATAACAAAGCTGCCTCAAATCTCAAATTTTTCAAATGACTTATTTAAATCAATTTTATCTACTCATCTGTCTTTTTTTTAACAGATGCTGCCTTCATTATTACATATTGCAACAAACACATCAAACAAACATTATACAGCTGGTGCCATCTTTATTCTGGTTGCCTTATATTCAGGGATCGACTGGTACGCAAGTACGCATTCACCTTTAAAAGGGATACATGCTGCAATTGATTGTTGTAACAGCGTGAATGCGGACATATCTCATGTGCATTTGCGCTGATATGACAAGATTATTGTGCATTTTCACCTTTATATGCAGAGGTGGCTTAATGGTTAGGGAAGTGCACTTATAATTGAAATATTGCAGGTTCAAATCCCTGACTAGCAAGGCACAACTGAGGTACCCTGAGCAATGGTACCACCCCCAAACACTGCCCCCCAGGTGCTGAATTAGCCGCCCCCTGCAATGTCACATTGTCACATATGGGTTAAATGCAGAGGACACATTTTGTTGTTGTGTGCTGTATGCTATGGTGTGTCAACAATTAATCACTAAAATTCTATATTTGTGTTGTTACATTAATTGATTGCCACACGTATCAGTTTTAAGGATCAATGTGTATTTGCTTGCCAATTATATTAATCCCTGCTTATACTCTAAGAAATGATTTGTCATTGCTCCTCTGGCTTTCTTCAAGTCAACAGGTTTTTATGAGAAGGAATTTTATTATACCTTTAGTTACTCGACTGTCTTCAACGTTTGCTGATAGCAGTACATGCATGTAGCCATTTTCCTGCTGTTTGTATACTGGACAGTGTTATAAATGTGACCTTGCATATATTTTTTCCTATAATCCACAGTCATATATGACATGTGGATAATATTTTCAACACACCATTTGTGAGGAATCCTGTGTCTGTGAATGGCTTTCCACTGTTCATAATTATACAGTTTGGAGAGAAGTGGCAGTTGACAAAGATCTGGATGCTAGCTATGTAAATTGTTGCCAGATTTTGTTTGGCAGAAAGTCTTTTTATCATTGAAGGTCATCGAGTTAGAGAAGTCATGCATTTTTTCTTTTTCTGGTTAGATTTATGCTTTATTGAATTTATGAAAGGCAAAACAGTTTTTAAAATTTTGCTTTTGCAGGCTTACCAATATCCATCCATCTTCTAACCGCTTACCTTGGACAGGGTCACAGAAGGGACTGGAGCCTATCCCAGACAGGATAGGACACAAGGCAGAAGTATACATTCCCAAACACACCATGGACAATTATAGAGGTTCCACTTAGCCTGTCTGCATATCTTTGGACTGCGGGAGGAAACCTCCACACAAAACAGAGCAGAAGTGGGATTTGAACCCCCAAACTTGGATATTGCTACCCACTTAGGTGCAGCCTTAAAAACAACCCTTTACTGTGCAAGAGAGACTCCTTTGCATCCTGTGGTCTATGATTTGGATGTATGTATGTATGTATAATATGCTTAACTATATACTAAGATATGTGACCATAACACTGTCCTGCAATGTAGGTTATCTAATACTAACTGTGCATTTCACATGCTCACTAATTAGTATAATAGATGGCTAATATGACTGAGGTGTTTTACGTTACACCTACATTAAATAACCATTACTTATTAGTGTTAGAGGAAGTGTTGCCAATAGCAGCATTTTTGCTGGAAACCCTTGACGTGAGACTAGGTACCCAAGAGACAACAATGAAGACGTGTAGGATTCTGTAATTTCAGTCAAAGATGCTGTGTTTCTGTTTTACAGTTATGAAATGCTTCATCATAATTGGGTTCAAACTTTTAAGCCAAATTACCTTACTAAATGGCATTTTGTTGTACTTGTGCATTATACATGAGTTCGATGTGGTCTGGAAAGATCAAATAAATATGCGTTAGATTTCATTAATTCATCCATCAAACCGCTTCTCTGCTCTTGATCATGGGGGGCCTGAAGTGTATGATAGGTGGCACCGGGCTAGATGGGATGCTAGTCCATTGCATGGCACATACACACATGCCTTATTGGCAATCTAGAGATGCCAGTTAGCCAAACTGCATCATTTTGGAGGATGGGAGGAAACTGAGCGACACATGGCGTGATTCAAACCCACAACCCCAAAGGTGTGAGACAACAGTGCTATCCACTGAGCCACCCTGCTGTCTTTGCCTTTATTTCAGCAGGTATTGGAGTCTTTGGTAACCTTTCAGAAAAGGCAATATTCTAAGATGAAAATTGGCATGATTTTGTCCCACAAATGAAACAAGCACTGGTAAATTTGCAGAGTCAACATAAAAGTTTGAAATCACAGAATTTCATTTTATAAAACACATTAAGTCCTTAGGCTTATATTGGTACCTTGATCATGCTGCTGTCAACATAATTCTTTGGCAAACAGTAGTGTGCTGAAGATAAGTCACTGTATCAGTTTGACAGGGTTTGACACTGCCTAATATTTTTCTGTTTTTGCACAATTGTAGAGGTTTAATGGATGATGTCATTATGTACCAAGCTGCATAAAGGTACAACCATTTTGTCAAGTTAATGTAAACAAAAGCTAGACATACAAATAAAATACATACCCTGAATAAAGCTGCTGATTTATGTTGTGCTAGATGTATAGGCATGAATCCAATTTATCCCAAAAATCTAATGTTAAAATGCTTCAGTCATTTTCTCTGTAGATTTGGATAAATATTTGTTAATTTGCTCAAAAATGTATTTTGATCACATATCATTTGGTTACTCCAGGGTTGGTGAGACAGCTTCTCTCCATTTTCAGGAGTGTCAAGTATGATTTGAGTAGCGTTGTTTCATCAGTCAATCTGGGTCTTCAGGTACTATTGCAATAACATTAATACAGTCATTACTATGCATGAAAGTAAACCTGTATGTATTCTGATAAAAACTGAGGTTGCATCCCAAGATAACCCCAGAAAGGGTATAATGTAATTATGTTCTAAAAAGTTTATGATAGTTAGTTGACGAAAACGTCCTCGATGAATAAAATGAAGACTAAAATGTCTTGGATAATGTTAATTAACTACCTTCAAGCCCGTAAACCATGTATCCACCTGAGGGGTAGAAACTAGGTGGTTCTGTCTGTAAAGACTGTTAACACTTGTGCCATGATGTCTGTGCTAGGCATTATTACTTTAATATGGTATACCATATTATTTTGAAAAGCTGTCAATAACAGTGGATGTTCGGTAGAATTGGCAGCGTGCCTCTACTCTCAGCGAATTTCATCAGCAAGATTAAAAAAATCACCAGTTGGTTTACACTCGTCTGGCAGTTACGATTCCGAGAGCACACACTTGAATTTTTTATTTAGTTCTATGTGCTGTTGTTTTATGTGAATCAGGATGCGTTATATGCAAGACTTTTGTATTAGACTACTTTTTTTTTAAATTTATTTAATGATGAATAAATTTCATATAAAGCCATTTTAGGATTAGTGCAGCAACAGATAGATCTGGGTCCTTAGAGACCGCATGTTCAAACCTATTGCCATGTGATAACTGCTTTACAAAGCTTTCCTTCAGGAAACAGTAGAGGACAGAGGAAGAGCAGTCTCTGTTTGTACACAGAAAATTAAGAGATTTTCAAATGTGAAAGTGATGTATTAGACTATGATTAAACCTGTTGGTTTAATTGACTGCAATTACTGTAGATTTAATCAATTAAATTTAAGGTACATTTAGTTGACCTAAATATCCTAAAATTTTCATTAACTAAAAACAAGAATCATCAGATGACTAAACTACTTTGGGTTTTGTCAAAAGACTAAGACCATTAAAAAATACTGCCAAAATTAAGACCGTTGCCACCAGAAGCACCAGTGCAGCTCTGTAATATTTTGATATGGAACCATGGCAAAGTCTTTGCAGGAGCATACTAGTCAATTTATAAAGGGTATTTTTAATTGCTTAATAAAAAATACATTATTAGGAAGTCCTGATATTCTGATTACATGTAATGCTAAAAGAAAAGTAATCTAAAAGAAAGTTATCAGCGTATTGGCATTATCAGGTAAAGGATTCTGTATTGAGGAAGAGAACAGAGACTACTGCAGTTTTTTGTATTGCTCAATATTTTTAAGTGACAATTAAACAAAATTTGACCGCACCATGAAACTGTCTTGTGTTTTCCCCTTTGTAGTAGGAATTATAAATTGTTTTGTTTTTACAATAAATGCAATGAAGCATGTAAAGACTCAAAATAAGTATTTGGATATTGTAAATATTGAGAAAAACAATCAGGAATATATGGGGCAGGTGTTGACTTTGAGATAAACTTGCTAATTTGCAGAGTTCATAAATAACAAAAAAAATCTTAAAATAGTAACAGACATGTTTCCTTATGTCAGAATCAAAACAGACTAGTTACCAAGTATGTTTCAAAGCTTAATATCATTTTATAAAGCAAAATAATGAGTTAAACATTTACTCAGAATAAATTAAAACCAAATAGCTTGTCATTATGTACCATTAATGTTTATAGTAGGAGAAGAAGATTAGTAGTTTACTCAAATTCTGAACAACTGAATTTTGAGACATCCATCCATCCATCCCACTTATCCTTTTGGGTTGTGGGGGTCCGGAGCCTATCCCAGAAGCTACGGTCACGGGTCACTATGGGCAATTTAGTAATTCCAGTCAGCCTCAGCATGTCTTTGGACTGTGGGGAGAAAACAGAGTGAATTCTGAGGCACAAATGATTAAATAAGTGGGCATTCTGTATAAACGTCACACATCATGGAGGCCTAGTGTAGCCTGAATATTTTCTCTTCATATTCATATTGAAATCGTGGTTTGTTTTATGTTTTTGGTGTGGAAATGGAATAGCTTTTGAATGAATTGTTATTTGACATTTATAGCAGGAAATGCATTTCTAGTTTTTGTGATTAGCTGTACTCTTGTGTTAATTCTGTTTTGTGGATTTCAGACATTTTTCTGTAATGCTGGTACAGTTTGAGCATTTTGCCGTCTTGAGCTTTATCAAACCACACTGAGTATTTCAAGATGTAGCTTGTTGTTTCAAGGAAAATGATAAAATATTATTACTTTGTATTAAATATAAATTTCTTTTTAATTATGCTTGTTTATGATGTTGTTTATAATTATACACAATTGAAAATTTCATGCCTGCATTTAGGATTTTATCTGCCATTGAAACCAGTTGTTTGGCTTTGTCTTGGTTACCCCTTTTTGGTTTTAAAGATTTTTTTTTTTATTTAACTTTTTGTCAGTCAAAGCAGCTGTACAGTTTTTTAGAAAGGCTTCTTGGCTGGTGGTTGGAAGTCTGCACCACCGCTTTCAGCTTCCTGGCTGGCTGTAACTCTCTCGCCCAGCCTGTGTCTGCTGCTGCTAGCAGACAGGAGGGCTTCAAGCTCGCTTCTGAAGTATGAGGTGCCTCCACCCTGGTCAACCGTTTTTGTATTGGGGGGGCTGCTACATGCATTGTTTTTCTATGGCTTTCTTGTGTGTGTGTGTGTGTGTGTGTGTGTGTGTGTGTGTGTGTGTATGTGTTATTCCAAGCTTTTAGCTTTTATTTCTCTGCTGATTACGATTTTTCTTTCTTTGTATGTTTGCTTATGAAGTCAGCTGCTGTTTGTTTAATTGTATGCAGTTTAAACACATTTATCTACACAGTATATAATGTAATATATATAATGCTCCTGTATAAAAATGTGTTTTTTAATTAAGCAAATGGGCAGTATTGAGGAGTTCTAGGGACAAAAATGGGCTTGGATGATATATAATTGTAGATGAAGCAATGCTGCTCTAAAGAATATTACATGTAAAAAATAATAATGGCCAGAGCTGCTTGACTATCTTTTGTGTGTTAAGTAAACACACCCTCTATCTGTCCTAGGTTGATTTAGTGAATTAATGAGGCCATTAATAGCTTTTTATATGTCTATATAAATGAACCTGTTGCATACTGTTTGGGAAATTGATTTACAGTATTTTCCTTGATTATTCAAACTTATTTATTTATTCATTTTGTATTACGAAATGGGTGTGAAAGGTAATTAATCTTCCAGACAACAATGCAGTGCTTTACAGTGCCAGTGAGGGCATTTCATCTCCTAAATAACTGCAATGATTTGAAGCAGAGTTAATTAATTTTAGACAATTTAATGTTGTAAGTAGGAGATAAGATGATAAAGAAGACAATATCTATCTATCCATCCGCCCATACATACATACATACATACATACATACATACATACAGCTGTTAACCGCTTATTCAACAGAGGATTGGAGTTGGGGGGGGGGGGATCTATTAGTCTGTCCCGCAAGTATAATATAAGACAATTAGGGTGACCACACAGATGCCCATAATTATGTACTGTACTAATACTAAAATAATGTCAGATGTGTTCATATAGTTTTTTTGCTTACATCGCAAATAATCCTATATCAGGCTCAAAGCAGGTGATTAGAAACTAAATTAAATAAACATCCTGTTTGCTGAAGAGCATTTGTGAGCGCTGGTCTTTGCTTCTGTTGTAGTGCCTGTGCTGTTAGTGCCATGCCTATAAAACAGACATTTATAGAGGGCCGTGTTCATTCTCATCCTCAGCCAGCGTAACTACGTAACTTGCATAGTAACGCTGTGTCATGGGTCAATTCATTTATAGGAGGAGGTGGCCCTACAGTGGCGATTTTGTGTGTAATGTGAAATGAAAATTTGCATTTTTAGAAAGCCAGAAATGGCTTGCTGTGTTTTTTTGTAAACATCAAAGGCAGATTGTAATGAACCATATGAGTATGTTCAGTTTTCGCTGTAACAGATGAGTCCTTTTCCCTTTCAGTCTGGTTTACGGGAGCTCCAGATCATCCCACCCAGATTCGGAGCTCCTCCATCGTCAAGCGTATGCAACGCCCCACCCCCTGCAGGGCTATGCAACCAACCATCATCCTGCTAGTTCTGGGCAGGGCGGAGCCTGGGGGGCAGCGGGGCGCAGCTTGGGTATGTGATGGCATCTTTTGTGTGTTGCGTCCTGTGCGTGTGCCTGTCTGTCTGTGTCTGTTGTAAGAATGTAACTACAAACTACAACTTGTGTGTACAGATTCTGTTGAACTTGCATTCTTTCGTGACATATGATATTCTCCTGTGAATTCGGATGTGTGAAATATGTTTGCGTTTTCAATGTAAAGCCTGTGAAAATGCAGTGCTTCTAGTGGCAAATTAGGCTTTGCTCCATAAATATACATTTCAGTCTCACATAGCAGTTTAATGTTGTTATACAGTGTGTTATGGGATTTAAATGTAATATTATCTCATCACACATAAAGAAAATGACATATCTCGTTCTTAAATTTGGGAATAGTTATCTAATTTTTTGTTCATTTGAAAGCAAATACAACTATAGTACCAGTCAATGGTCTGGGTACCCCTAGAGAAAATTGTTTGTTTTTCAATAAGATAACGTCTCTAAGCAAACCTCAAGGTTATGTAGTGAGTTTTATCTTGTGAACAAGAAAAGAGATGGAGTGCTGTGACAGATGACCTGGCCCCATACAATCCCCCTGCCTTTAGAGCTGGTTTTGGAAAAGTTTGATCAAGAAATAAGATCAAGGTAGCTGACTTGTGCCTAGATCTTGTGGAAACTTCTTCAAGACTGTTTGAGAAGCATTCCAGGTGGGTACATTTGGAAACTGGTTGAAAGAATGGCTGTCATAGAAGCCGAAGGGAGCTATTTTGAAGATAATTTTGAATTGTTGAACACTTCTTTTGGTTGTTGCAGTATTTGATATGTATTACTTAATTTCCGCAAGGTGAATCTATAAAGTGAATAATATAGCTAACATAGCTAATGCATTAAAGACCAATCTGTCTAGATATTTGACTGGTACTGTATGTGTATAGCTAATACTATATCTAAAAATGTACCATTTATAATAAATAGGTTCATTCTGTAAAGCATGTCGATTAGCGTGGTCCTTAAAAATGAAAATTTGAAAATGCTAGTACTCACACCCTAATTTTGTTATCTTAAGAAAATATTTCAGGAATTTTTTGATGATTTTTCAAGCATGTTTAGAGGTTGCCCAAGCATCTTGAATGGCTAAAGCAAGGTTTAGTCATTAATGTCTTTGGTCATTCATTTAATTACTTTTCTTTTTAATTTTGTTTTCTGGATTGCTATATTTCTTAATGCTTGGATCATTTAAATTAAAAATAGGACTTAAAAAGTAGTTATTAAAATATTCAGGTAGGAACCATGCAATAAGAACTTTTTAAAATAATACCTTTCGTTGTTCTTATGTCATAACTTTCAGTTTCATGTATTTTCCAATCTTTTTCATTTCTTCAGATTTTATCATTCTTGATTTTTAGCTAAATGTCAAAATATGGTAGAGCACCCTTGATGCCAAACTGCCAAGAAAGATGTTTAGCACATTTTTGCTAACAATCAAATGAATAACCTGAGAGATTGATAAGCATTACCAAGGGTGGATGATTAAACTAGGCTTTAGCAAGTTTGAATATTTGACCATAGTGTCAGTTCATTGATCGCTGATTACAAACTCCACTTTTTGTTCTGTTCTTATTTGTAAAAAAATATTCTCCGTTGCTTTACCCATTTTGTTTTCAGCAAAGTTTGGCTGAAATTTAGTATATTTTTTTATTATTTACAGTTACAGATCTTGTTGCGCAACCTCTAAACATAAATAAAACTACGATTTTTGCAGGAATGATTTCTTACAATGCATTACAGGATAAAAGGGTGAGTGCATGAAAAACTGGCATTTTAAAATTTGACTCATAGCTAAGGACCACCCTAGCTCTTTTTTTTTTAATTTGTAGCCCTTTTAAAAGCATTGTTTCCTTTAACTAACAATAATAGTCGCCTTATTTGATAGCCCAAAATAATTTTCCAAATGGCACATTATCGAGTATGTTGTGGTGTCTCTCAGATACATTTTTGTGTAAGATAACATGGAGAACGGTATTTGGCTTATATCCATAGCTGAATTTTTTTGAGTATTTTACTTGTACATTTAGCCAGTAACGTACGTTAAAAATCTCCCAGACTAACAAGTAATTGCTATCTTAATTAGTCATGGTCTACAATACGACTGTGGCATGTCTGGAAATGATTTCATTTTGGTTCCAAGAAAAGCCGCTATGTACCTCACTTTATCTCCGCCAGTACTCAGCTCTTACCTTTAATCATATATTTACAGAATTTGTTACACCGTAAGTTAGCAAAATTGACTGGGGGGAATCTAGCTAACTTTAAAATTTTTTTTGTGAATTGCACAGGCAAAGTAAGCGTACCATTTGTCCACAATGCCAGTTATTTCTATAAAATTAAACATCCTGTTAAAACAAGACATAACAGTGAATTTTAAGCCAAAAAAATATGGATTCAGAATGGTGACATCACTGAATGATACAATTGAAGTAGGGTGTCGGCCTTGACTTATTGGCTTGAACAGGAAATGTCTGTCTGTCTAGCTGCTTTTATACTGGGGGGAAAACAAGATGAAGCATGAGCCAAAGTATTAATCTAGACAACTGTGTAGCGTACAGTGGTCTTGATGGTTATGGTGATAATAAAACAGCTTATTTTTCTTTTGTAATCGAAGAAAGCAGTAGAAGGACAAACCTGAACAGGTCTGGAGGATTTTGTAATTTTAGTTGTAAAAATCACAAAAAAAAATTTAATTAAAATATTTTTAATTTGTGGAATTCAAGTGCGTTTCACACCGGTAAGGAGAACCTGAAATTGCAGTCAGTCTGCAGTCAGACCTGTCTCTGAGGCTGACCCAGATGCTGCCATAGACATTAGGAGGTTTAAGTTGAGCCAGAAATGGGCCAGCTTGCCAACAAAGAACCTGCTTATTCTATTCTGAAACAAACCACAAGGGGGTGGGAACAGCTCAGTACAGACACACCGGCAATTTGGCTTCCAGGGGCCATTTTGGTGTAGCGTGCTGGACGGTTGAGGGATGTGTTGTCTTGTGTTGAGGTTCTCCAAATGGAATTGTGTTATAGTGATATTTGGATCGGTATCTGCACCGATCCAGATCTATTTGACGGATCGGGTATCGGCCATGCGTGACCAATCCACACCCTATTAAAATCTTACTTATTTAGTTTTTGGCAATGAATCGCATGACAGCTCTTTCCCATTTTACATGTGTTTTTTGCGGCATTCAAATCGAACGCCATTGCCACCCCTCAGTCTTTAATGCTACTCAGTGGGTGTGAGTACAGTGACTTCCACCTGCTGTGACGTCATGCGCATACCCTTCACAGTATGAGGAGCGTAAGATAAGACGTGACGATCTGGGAGTTTTATATGCATTTAACAGAAACCAGTAGCACAGCGAATTTATTTTATTTAAAATAAAGTTTTGAGTTGGGAATAGCTTTTAATGGACAATCCCATTTAACAAAGCGCACACAACTGCGAAACAAAGCAAAGTAATGGATGATTTAGGACAGGGCTACTCAACTCACGGTCCTCGAGGTCCGAGCACTGCTGGTTTTCCAGCCTTCCTTTACCTGTGAGCCAGGTG
>JAABNX020000106.1:33021621-33046509 GCA_015163995.2 Mormyrus lacerda | reverse complement strand
TTATTATCATTAGAGAGTATAATTCTACTTACCATTAATGGGATACATTTATTATTATTTTATTTATTTTTAATTTAATTTTTTTTTACGTGGTCAGCATCGCGGGCCGCATTTGCATTTGTGACGGGCCGCAGGTTGAGAACCACTGAGAACCACTGAGAACCACTGCTCTATCCCCTCGCCATACTCTGTCTCTGCATTGTACTCTTCTGTCTCTGCAACATACTCTGTGTCCCTAAACAGATGATTATTTACTAACATAGCACTTTCATTATCCCCCTGGGGGAAATTTTCCATAGTCTGGCAACAAATTTTTTCAGATAGAGGATGATAACGATAATAATGTAAGAACTGGTATGTATATATGCTATAAAGAATCTACTGAGTATATATAGATTTTGCAGGAAATACAAAATTAAAAATAATAAATCCATCTGTGGAGAAATAATTATGCAGGCAATAGGAGTCAGTATAAGTTCTAAATGGAGATAAGGTGCAATATGTTGGCAGTGTCACTCCGCAATTTACTCTGGCAGTAATAATGAAACATACTGGGTAAGGTATACTGTAGGTAGAGATAGTGGATTTGACATTAGGATAGAAACCTTTGAAATTCCTCACAATTGGCTGTTGAATGAGGCATTGAATAGGCAAACTGTAATATTGCAAATACCTATCAAACTGATTAAAATAGATATTTATAATACTAACTGCAGTAAGCTCCTTCCCCTTTAAGTCCATGGGTGTATTTGTGGGACACCCTAATCAGGAAAGACTGTACTGATGGTGATGTTTGTTCTCCCATCACTCACACAGGAGGCGCTACATGCTTACCCACAGATGACAGCAGACGCCCTGGACTCTGGGGCAGTGAGGGTGCGACTAGGTGGGGAGGGGTACAATCGTAAGACCCTGAACAGGGTGAAACGGAGCCTGCCGAAACAACAGGTGAGTACTGCGGCGGTAGCTTGGGGCTGCCAGAAACTCCATAGCACATATGATAATACATTATCAAGACATTACTGCAGCGTTATAAGAGAGAGTCTGCAAGGATGCTTTTCCACTGCACCAGTACGTTTGGCACTGAAAATTTAGAACTTTTTCATTGATTTCCAGTTGGGTACCAGTACTAAAAGTACAAAACCAGCCGGAGTACTTTTCGGTACTTTGGGGCAGGACATGCAAGCTTGTTTATTGTCAGCTGTTTATTCTGATAACCTGATGCGCAAACACAAGATACATTGACTATCCTAGTTAGTATCCTAAGCATAGTTACGATCTATACTCAAAGTAAAAAAAAAAAAAAAAAAAAAAAAAAAAGGTAGCATGGTATTGAAAAAAAATTAAAATATTGCGCTGTGATTTTATCGCAATAAATTTATTTTACAAAGCAAAAAACAGTTTAAAATAACAAAAAATCTTACAAGCCTGTAAAGGAATAGGTTACAGCAAGGATGAAAATGATCATGATTGACTTGGACAGCGCATGGAGAGCTCATGCAAAGGCAGTGGCGGTAAACTTTGGACTGATGTCCAGAGAGTATGAAAAAGCCAGATCTCAACCCATCTGACTATCGCAGTCCTTGTGAAGCAAGAATTGCGTGTGCATAACATGCAGTGTTGGGTATTAATATCGCACCACCAGCCCTATATACTATAGCAGTTTTTCAAATTCAGTGCAAAAGCCCCAGCCTTGAGTTGTAATGTCATCCTTTGCCAATACCAGTTTTTAAGCCAATAGAAAGCTAACACAAGAAGTACTATAATTTTCTTGAAGTACCTGGTGATGTGGAAAAGGAGCCTGACAGTGGTAAAGTCAGAATCCTGCTGAACCGTTGTTTGTCACATTAGCCTAATCAGTAGTTTGCAAATATAAGGTGATTGTTAAGGATGGGAGGTGTTCACACATTCTCTCGTTCTTCCTCAGGACTTTAAGCTGTCAACGGAAACATGCCGGCTTTACAGTCTTTACCACTCCCTGCATCATTATAAATATCACACCTTTCTGCACTGCAAACGAGAGGTGGGCGTCCTAACCATGCCGTACGTCCTCCCTGTCCTGCGGCCTACCTCGGACACCACTGTAGCTCTGACGTCCCTCTGCTGAGCTGCCTAAAATACATACTCACCGTAACCTTGAAAACTGCTAATGTTGATGAGTGCTTTTGGAAAACTTTCCTGTGTACATGTGTTGTAGTCATGTTGCTTTGAAATTTTTATGAAAGGATCATGTGGCAGACTGTTGTATGTGGATGACCGTAATACCTTATTTTAGGTAAAAAAACAGTTTGGGAAAGGCAGTTGAATTGATTTAATTTGGTTGAATGTAAAGGCTTAGTTTTAAAAAAGACTAGGAGGATACGAACGTAAAGGCACCAAATAAACATAAATGAACCAAATACCTGTAAATAGAAAGAAGGCAGTGCCTGTTTGAACTTTTGGGAGAAACCAAGCCAGCAGATTCTTTCTGTCACCATGGCAGCTAACTGTCGCCATGGTGCAGATAATCACTAGATGACATGCTGCTTCATCCTTAAATATCTCTTTGCTCTTGCAGACGGACAGTATTGAGCAGGCAGCAGAAGACCCCGGGCAGGAGGAGGTGGTACAGCAGTGCATGGCCAACCAGAGCTGGCTGGAAACCCTCTTCAACTCTTTCATCGAGCTGCTCACCCTCAGTGCCAAAGCCTGAGGGACCGGAGAGGGACAACAAGGCCGAGAGTAGATCAGCCACCAGGGTCTGGGATGGGCAACTGCAGTCCTCAGCAGACAGCTGAAACGGGCCCTTCCCAGAGCCGCCCGCTCGCTCAGATCTGCCCTCTCTCACTCGTGCTTTTGTCGAGATGAGATCCCTTTTCAGCTGTGGCTCCCCAAAGCAGCCAAGGCCGCAAGCGCTATTGACAAAGGTAATCACGGACACTCGACTTGCCCAGGCTTGGGTGCCGTACGCAGGCCTACAAGTATGTGAGCTTCTGAAGGAAACTACAAGGAGGAGAGGCTCACAGGCTGAGCTGATGGGCTAAGGAGGAGACGGTGGTCCGAGTTTCACCGGAATAAAGCAGACAAGAGACCGAATACTACTTTTGATAGTGTTAGAAGACTCTGTGTTAATGGTTTTATTTATCATAATTTATTTCATACTTTTTTGTGCGAGATAGCAGTATCTGACGTTAAAAGGTCATAAGAGGTGGGGAAAAAACAGTACTTTTGCAGTGTGTAAGAAATGAAAAGTTGATCATAATGTAGGCTTAGATGAGAGGTTGAGAGCAAAATGCGTTTTGCCATTCAGTGCTATAGGCTGTGTCAGAAAGCTGTGTTTTACTTATATAATAAATATTAATCATTGTTATTTTTATTATTTATACAAGAACATTTTTAAGTACCCAGACAAGCTGGGATAGTTTGTTATTGCTATTTTAAACAATATTCTGTTCAGGTATAAATGAGATTTATACCATACCTTATGCCCACTCCCTTGTCCAGTTTTTTCTCCATGCAGGAAGAAATGGAGACAAGAATGGCAAGAAATGTGTTTTTTTTTTTGTCTGATTTAAAAAAAAGAGGGTGAAATTGTATTTAAATGAAAAGGTGTTATGTTCATTCTTAAAATGAAGGGAAAAGTGAAATATGTAATGTGTTTGGTTTTCTAAATGAAAGTGGGGAAGGCTATACAGATGTAATAATTAAAACGAAAATGTGTTAACAGTTTTGCTTTTATCTGTTGTTCGTTGTTTATAATTATTTTTGGAGCTGTCTGTTTTCTGTTAAAGTTCTTAGTGTAAATATTGTACAGTTCTTGATTCAAATTTCCCTGTTCTTCTGTACATTAACTACCTGTATTTGACAAAACAAAATAAAAACATTAAAAGAACGAAAACGATGGGGGGAGGGGTGATCGTTTGGTGCGCCGGTATGGCTTCTTTCAATTAAAATGAAGTTGTCCATATCTTCCTTCGTTATACTGTCCTTCTTGGCCGTCTGTTCTTCCTGCAGGAGATGGTTGTGAGAACCTCGTGCTACCTGAGGGGGCGCTGTGGCGCAGATTGCGTGGGTATGCCAATTTTTTCAGAAAACGAAACTGAAGATAGATCGCTTTTTGGCAGGACAGTGCACCTGGTATCGGGGGTGTGGTGTGTGTGTGCCCGGACTGCACACAGGAAAGCTGGCTTGTTTAAGTCACTTTTTTCAGTGGTTGATCTGATATTTTTCTTGTACCGCTTACTGTTGGAGATAGGGTGGCTGTCCGCCATACTGCGTAAGTACGGTAGCTATGTCGCCGCCTGTCATGTTATTTGCCGTTTTTTTAAACCAGATACCTCACACAACTACGATAAGTTAGGTGGCTTTCAGCTTCTTTTGCATTGCTATTCACACGAACTGACGTTACACTGGTAGCACAAATATGTCGAAGTTGCTGCGATGAACCCGCTATTTGTTTTCCTGTGTGTCAGGGAAGAGTACGACCGAACAACTTACATATATTTCTGTTAATATTTGATCGCGGTACATAACCGAAAATCTTTTAAAAATGTACTCTTCCCGCATTTAATTCGAACCCATTGAGCGGACCTTCTAACAATACTTATGTAATATTCGTGGCAGCAGTCAGATTCATTTATTTATTGATTCATTGATTGCGCTAGCGATTTTATTATAGACTTTAGTTTGAATTGGAAGATGGTTGCTATGTATTATAAATGCTAATTCCCGAACTTAAAATGATCAGTCCACAGGAATGGCAGCTTCACGCCCTCTGCTGATTCCTTGGCTGGTTGAACAGATAGACAGTGGACGGTACCCTGGATTGGACTGGGTCAATCAGGAGAAAACGGAGTTCTCTGTTCCCTGGAAACACGGTTTAAGACAGGACTCCTCTGGAGATGATGTTATGATTTTTAAGGTGAATTTGCTGCAGCAGTTTTATACATAGAAGCCCAGAGAAATAATATACTTTATTTAAACACTGAGAGCATGCTCAAAGTGAATTCAGGCTTCTGCATGATGGTGTCTAATCAGAAGTGCTGTTAGGGCTAGTTTAGGGGGACTTTACCCCCCCAATGAATGTACACTAATTGGACTAAATAGTGTTCTCATTTATTTTCATTAAAACCAGATGTACCTAGTAAAGGCATATCAATCTCTAGTGACCCCTCCTGCCTCTCACCCTGTCGCTGTTTCAACACTCAAGGCTTGGGCGGAAATCACCGACGTAGAAGGGCAGAGGCTGCATGATCCTTCTGTATGGAAAAGGAACTTCCGCAGTGCCCTCCGAGCCAAAGGCTTCCAAATGATCATGGACAACAAGAACGATGAGGTTAACCCCCACAAAGTGTTCATGTTTCCGGAAGGCCAGCGAGAGGCAAGTGCAGGACGAGTAGGAAAGCGGGTGAGACGGGAAACAAACAGAGATGCTGAAAGCCGTGCGACTGGGAACGCAGGTATAAAGTGGGCAGACGTCCGACTGAGGCTGAGTCCTGCAGAGACAGAAAATATGCTCAGTCATTGTGCACAGAATCAATGACATTCTCTTTTTCTACATTATTTTTAGGATCCCAGAAACTTTGTGTGTACCCTGATTTAAGTCCTCAGGTAATACACTGGTCTATAATTGTGTATCACATCAACTCTGGTTAGTCGATTTTATAGGCTTTGACATGGTTTAGTCCACTTCCTAGGCTTTTTCATGGCTTTTACTTCTTTTTTCACAGTTCCATGCATGTGAAGAACTGTACCTTGCAGAAGAGACAGTTGTCCCAAGTAAATTTGCTAATGCATTTCAGTCGCCTTCAAACTTCGCTGGCTGCAGTTATTATTCTTATCTGTCTTCCCTTTTCTTTCTCCTCCAGACACACTTTTTACATGTTCCCACAGATCTTCAAGATTTTGATCAATATTACACCTCCAGAACTGGCAACCTTGATGCAGTTCTGAAAGAATTGAATATCTCTGGGACCCAACAAGGTATACTAAAGTAAGACTCTTATTTAGAATGTTGTTAATTGCTTTAAATTTAATTATCCACAGCATGTTAGCAATCTTTGGTGGGTCATTCCATTTTAATTCACCAAATGTTCTTTGCGTCACCATTTTTGATTCTGATGAAATTTGGCCTGTGAACTATACATACCTTCCAGAGTTCAAATATATTATATATATTATATTTGTATATGCACTACCAGTCAAAAGTTTTTTCGCACATTGATATTTTCAACATTTGCACGTTAACTTAACATACAGTTTTCTTTGCTAACACAAATTTACAGTATGTTCACTATTTGAGTACGAAAATCTTTGATTCATCAAAGTAACCTCCTCTAGTAGTTTGAAAATTTGAGCCATTCTTTCTACAAGGGACATTACATACTCCTTTGTTTCATGGGATGAAATAGATAATTAGTACATTTAAAGTCTAAGGAAGCCTAGAATTTATCCCATCAACACATAACCAGATAATATGATGGCAAACATGCACTGTTTCAACTCTTTCTGTGTGTTAAAGGAAACTTGTTTTATTTGACTAACAGTTGTTTTTTTGTTCAAAAACAGGCAAAGAATACTTATTAATTAAGTAAAACATTTTTTACCCCGATCTCCACATGGCTTTTAAGAGGCTCAAAAATAGAATGTCACCAAAAACTTGTGTACTTTTGGGATGCTTATTTCATGTAAGGGACCAAGTAAACAAGTCAGTGTTTTATATACTGTATTCCATTATATAAAAAATTGACTTGTTACTCCAAGTTTTTCCACTGTTTTATTTAAATAACCAACAGAAGTAAAACAATTTAGTTTGCGTGATGAATCTCAAAGATAATACTTATGGTGCTTTTCCACTGCCATCAAGAACTGAGCTGCACCTGAGCTGTACCTGCAACTTGCAGTTTTCCATTCTAAGCTGTACTCAAGCCATACCTGTGCTGACATGGCCCTGCTTACTATCATGGCCAAAACATGACCAAATGGAGCTGGTGTGTCACCACCATCTGATTGGTTAAAATACACAGAGATACCATTGTTCTGCACATGGATTTTCTGTAGGAAAAAGCATACATTCGATATATTATTGATTATTAGTAGTACTGCACATCACATTGTACTGATGCATTCCCAAAAACTCAGAACTTGAAAATTTCCTGCCTCCCACTTAAGATGTACCATAGACCAGCTGAATGGCATGGACTCGCAATGCAAATTTACACAAGTGAGTGCTAATTCCACTAGCGTTTGATACTTGCGTAACACAGATTTGCTAGCAGAAATTAGCACACAGTTTAAAAACATATTTGCACATAGTAACTCGTGATGTACAACATGTAAACAGTAAACAAGCGTCTCTTCAGTTTAATGTAACTGTTGCTTTCCAAACCTGGTTACTACTTTACCGAGCCGACCCTTCTGCAATAGAAGCTGAAACCGTGCTGTAACTAGTCTATTTTATACTTTCTAACTAATTTTATAACTTAGTTATTTACAAAAATATAAAAAACAAGTTACAGCTCATAAAAAACACACTTGTCCTTTTTGCTTCCTGTGATGTAGAAAAGGCACTGTCACTCAAAGGGAGATTTAAAAAAGCAAAAAATATTTTGTAGATCTGGAAAGCATGTATAATTCACATGCCAAATTTAATTCAAAAAAATATTATATGAGTATTTGGCCACTGTATGACCAAAAGTATGTGAACACCACCTTGTCCAACATCTTATTCTGAAACCAAGGGTTTTACTATGAAATTGGTCAGCTCATTGCTGCCAGAATAACCTTTGCTCTTCAGGGAAGGCTATCTTTTAGATGTTAAAACATTTTTGGTGAGATCTACTCCCATTATGGTTGGGTATTGCTGTTGGGTTGTCAGTGGGGTATTAAACAAAGCAGGATTTCCCACTTAGCTGGCCATTTAAGCCAAACTTGAAAATTCTCCAGTATGTGGTAAGTGACATTCCTATTAGACCATCTTTACATTTAGCTTAAGTTATCCGGCTAATGAAAAAAATCCTGCTTGAAATACCCCCAGGTCTCATTCTGTGAGTTTATGTGGCCATACGCTTCGCAACTGTTTTGCTCCTAGACATTTAGACCCTAGCAATCGGTTGATTAGGGTAGTTCTAACACGGCAAAAATGCAGTAAATTGGAAAGATGGCATCCTATAATTATGCCAAGTGGAATGTCACTAACCTTTTCTTTACAACCATCAATTCTGTTGCCACTGTTTGTGGTAGTAGATTGTGTGACTGTATGCTTAGTTATACTCCTCTGAAGCTTAATTTTACAATTTCTCTAACTAAAAGGAGTGTCCACATGCCTTTGGCTATGTTATACGAAAATGTTTGTGAACCTGTTTAAATTATCTGGATTCCTACAATAATCTCTGTTAAAATGTGATAGCCAGTATAGTTGCACGCACATTATGGTTAAGCTCCAGTCCCCAGTTGTGTCTGTGTCAGATTTGTATGTTTTCCAGTTCGTCTATGATTTTTCCTGGTACTTGTTTTCTTAGCCAAGGACAGTTTTACATACATGGAATGTGGCATATGGCCAGGTAGTTGACAGTGGAAACAACACTATATTTTTATGTTGTCTAGAGCATCTTATTTCAACTTTATTTTATTTCTGTCCTTAAATTTTCTCAGAAGTGGTACATCCTACTGCGCAACTAGGCCAAGAGGGGTATCCCACTGAGGGAGCTGTAGGGGTGGATTCCGAACAACAGAGACTGATGGAGTTCAAGAATGCGATGAGCAGGACTAAGGTGGAAGACACTCTGTGTAAGAGCAAGCGGACACCAGACAGAAGGAGGTTCAGCTGAGAAAAGGAGGGCAGCATGTAATGATTAGAAGAAGAATGGGGTGGATTTGTTAAAGTAAATCAGGAAATACTGACACAAGTGGCAGGTTGCGTGGGAGCCTGTGATTCTGGTTAAGGACACAGGTATTAATCTTGTTCTAAGAAGCTTTACAACTTTTGTTCACCTGCTGTACACCATTTCTCTTTCTCCTTAGGTACCTATTTTAATGTGTCAGTGTACTACAGAGGAGTGAAGGTTCTAGAAAAGCTGGTGGAAAATAACGCTGGATTCAGGGTGGTGTTCAGGTAATGATGAGCATGGGAGAAACAGAGAAATGTGATCAGTATTTGAGCAGACATGGCCTAATATTTCAGTGTATTTTCAATATTTTTCAAGTCTATTTGGTTTAATTGTTCTGCAGTCTGGTGATGGACATTGTGTTTGCATTGACATCTGTATAAAATTGATATTACTAAACAAATTAAGCTTATGGTCTGCATTATATACCACAAAAAACTTGATTTAGTTGTGAAGGGCACAGTGGCTCAGTGGGTGCTTCTTGTGTGAAGTTTTGTGTGGTCTTCTCCCTGTCAACTGAGTTTCTCTAGTTTCGTTATGAATTTGAAGTTAGGCAGTTAGACTACTTGGTTTCTCTAAAGCGCCCGTAGTGTGTGAATGTGCCCTACGATAGGCTAGCATACCATGCAGAGTGTACTACTGCCTTGTGCCTTTTGTTGCCTGGGACCAGCTCCAGGTGCATCCCCCAGTGACCAGGATAAGCTGTTAGAAAATTGATGATACTGTGAGAGCAGTTTCCCTTCCTTCTTTAAAAACCAAACATCTTTTAGAACAATGAAACAATGACTCATCAGTAGAAGTTCCAAAATTTCTGTTTGCATTGCTGGAATCTACCTGATACCTTTTCTATCTTGCTGGCATTTCTGTCTATTTTCGTTTTAGTCCTGAACAGATGCACTGTGACCAGCAACTAGAGACGGTCATCCTGCCAAGTCCAGATCAGATCCCCATCCGCGACCAGATGCAGGCCAAGCTGACTAGGCGCATCCTGGAGAAGCTGGGGGCAGGGCTGGAGGTCATCACGCAGGGTGCTGCAGTTTACGCGGTGCGGCGCGGGGACAGTCACATCTACTGGAGCCTGTGTAAGCACGATAGGAGCGGCGTGCCCCAAGAGGTCAGCAAACAAGGCAACCAGCTGCACACGCTGAAGGAATTCATCGCAGGTGAGTGAGACCACTGTTTCCACTGTCTGCACCAAATTGGTGATGAATGTTTGCCTTTTTCTGTTCACATTAGCTCTCATTGTTAATGGCCATAAAGGTATTTGGGGAGTTCTAAGACAATTGGAAGAGAGCACTGACTGAAAAGACAATACAAGAAGTGAAACCAGCCATGAATATAATGCAGAATTTACCTTACGGGCCCCTATCTACCGTAAGTGTCTGACAGCAGTAACCATCAAACTTCCCTCTCTGCTCAGGCCTGCTGGAATTCATGAAGAGTAAAGGTCCATCACCCTCCTGCTCTCTCTTCTTCTGCCTGGGGGAGAAGTGGCCAGATCCCTCACAGAGACCTTGGGAGAAGAAACTCATCACAGTAGAGGTGAGATGACCATGGACAAGCAATGCCATCTTGCCTGCTTACTTGTCTATCTGCATCCTCATATCTCAGGCCTGCCCACCTCTCAGTAACTATATTGTAAAACAAGTCCCTCTCGTGCTTATCTTTTGAATGGTCAGGAGCCATGTGCTGGTGGGAGGTTCCTGTGGAAATCCAGTTCTGTCTTTTTTTCAGGTCAGTCTCACTTCTCTGGAGTTGCTGAAGACAATTGCAGTGGATGGTGGTGCCTCCTCTCTGCAGTCGGTGGACCTGCAACTTTCTAGCTCTCTCAGCTTAATGAGCTCTTTGGAGGAAATGATGGATTTTATTTAAACACTGTCAGTGGAGACTCTTAATAAATGAAATAAATAAATGAAATAAATGTTTTTATGAGAGGAAAACTCCGTAAGGTACTGCTCCAGACATCTGAGTTGAACAGAGCACACCAGCACAAATATATATTAATATGATTGCAAAACGAATGAATCTCATTAAAACACATAGTTGTCTTTCTTTATTTATGCATAAATAATCAGCAAGAGTTTGCAGTGACGTGGTGCAATGTAATCCTATTACCAGTCTTTTCTCATGCGTTAAACTTTTATAGTAATTAAATTTTAGTTAGCTTTACTAGATAAGAGTAGAATCTCGGAATACATCCATTCTAACCCTTCTCTCTCTCTCATAGTGTTTTTAGTGGATCTCTCCTTCTACTTCATGTATCTTTCTTTTTTTAAACACTTCCGGTAAAAAATGTAGCCATGAGTCCATTCCCTTAACATGTGTCCCCTTCGCTTTCATCCCCTGCTGACGAATCATCCCTCAGCTGTTCACATAGTGGTGCCAGCCTCCCGTCCTCAGTCACCCTCACCGGCTCGATAATCTTGTCCCTTTGTGAGACCAGGCACAGAAGGTTAACGCATGGTTATTTAGAAAAATACTCAGCCCTCCAAACAATGGCCAGCGGTACAGATCTTTGGCTGTATTGTGGCCACATGTGACAGATGGATTAACTAATGGCACACAAATAAACACGTGCAGATGGACTTACCGAGTCAGCCTGCTGAACATGTGGAAGAGCTTGCGGGCCTCTTCCTCCTTCTCCTCCTCAGTCATTCCCTCCATTGGGTCTGGCTGGTTGTCCTCCACCCGCCCAGTCACCAGGTTGATCCTCCCCTTGGCCTGCCTGTACTCCTCGGTCTCAGAGTCAGAGTCGCTGGAGTACCGCCCACTGGTCCCGCATACCAGGACTCCCAACATTCCCCTGGCTCCCAGCAGGCCCCGGGCAGCTAGCAGGCCTGCCGCATTACCGTAGCCGGTGTACTTGACAAACCTGCTCACTAAGACAGATGTGAGCAAATATGTCAGAGTGCTGCCAATGGAGACGTAGAATTAGCAAAGGTGTTTACTCCCACTCACACCATGCATTTGTGTTGGGCCCCCTGTTGGCAACAAACAGTCACTGCGCACAAATAAATGTTTCTTAGGAGATTCAAGCCACATGTTCTGCTAACCAGCCATCTAGCTACAATCTTCTGATTCTACTCACTAGCTGTTTAGTTTTTGAAACATCTGGTGGGCCCCAGAAACAAACTTGCCCCTGCATAAAATGGCCAGTCATTGCAGCATTGTGCTGACGGCGGCCCGTGGGCTTTGTACAGGTGAGTACCATTCTCCTTGCAGAGCACGAAGAGCAGCTCGGCGGCGCAGTGCTTGACGTCCGTGTCTACATGGGTCATCAGCCTGACCAGCCTGCTCTTCACAGTCTCCCCCTGCTCCGGCCTAGTGGCTACATCTCGCAGGGGGGGCAGGATCTATAAGAGGACAGGTGCGCCACAGCTGCCACATGCACTCCAGCGATTGTTCATCATGCATAACCAATCTGCTGCATGCATTCTTGCAGAGCGATTCAGACATTTGATATACGGTCTAAGTCGACGCAGACAGGAGTCGGCTGCAGATGGGGAAGGAAGAGAGGGTTACCTGTTTCCTGAGATAACGTCGTGTTTCTCTGTGGACCTGGCAGCTCTCAGTTAGAAGATTAAGTACCGGTGTCAGTCTCTCCTTTAATTTATCATTCTGAGAATAAACAAAGAACGGCGATGCAGTTATTGCAACACTTGCCTAGTGATACGGTAAAATGGTGGGTTTTTACCAATCTGTGGTGACCAAATATGGTTTTTCCTTCCTACTTCTGCAGATTCACACCCTCCCTTCAAGGATTCTGCCTCCAACATGCCCTGCTCAGCCGCTCCCCTCCTTTCACGCAATTCTGTCCCTTCTGCAGCCCTGATTCCTTACCCTCCACAAGCGTCGCTCCATAAAGAGAAGCAGGCTATGGACACAATCCATGTTAAAGCCCTCCCATTCCAGTGAGCCCTCAGACAGGGGCACAGACAGCAGCACGTCCAGATACTCCAAGCGGAGGGCAGAGAGCAGGTTTACTGTGTGGCTGAGGGGTGGAGACGTGTATAATGCTGAGAACCAAAAAAAAAAAAAAAAAAAAAAAACAGGAAAAAGTCCAGCATTAGACAGTTTTCTACATTTTACCTTTGCAGTTCCTCTGTCCTCTCCTGTGTCTCACAGGACAACAACATGCAGTGTCGCAGAATAGCACAAAGGTGGCGATAGAGGGTAGTGTCTTCCTGAAAAAAAAAAAGACCCAGAGATGTCAAAATAATCACTGCCGAACTGAGAAATTGCAGAAAAATTGCTGGTACACGAAATTGCGTGTTCATCAGGCAGAACCATTTGGCGAATATCCATTCAATAGAAAATTTGCTCTCACATGGTTGAGTGGCTGTCTGCGAATACAGCAACTGATGTTGAACAGGATCTTCAGAATCTCGATGGCACACTGGGACTGCTCCAAAGAGACTGGAGGTAATGTGCGGTCCAGCAGCACGTGATGATCACCTTTCCATTGCACCAACAAACACTGCTCCAGAGTATTTGTTAGCAGGGACACGCCCCCTGCCTGAGAAATAAAGCCATGAATAAAGGGGAGACAGAAGGAAATAAAAGAGGAAAACAGACAGATAAACATCTCAATTACCTTTTGAAGCTGGGCTCTCAGCTCTGGCCTCAATGCCGTCAGGAGAAATATGAGGCGCAGTTCATAAAATTGTCCACAGGGAGGTACTAGAGTGTGAATTCCTTGCACAAGCCGGTCTGATAAACCTGACAATAGACTGAGAGGGGCAGAGAAAAAAAAGGTTTTACTGTCACTTTCTTACATCCCACACAAAATATAAATCCTAGAAAACTTCTCCAAGTCAGCACTCTGCTTCTTTCTCCTCCATTCCACACTTTCCATTCAGCCGCCATACCCCAGTACGCTGGCTCTCTCCTGTGCCCAGTGGCTGTTGTAGACAATGTTGCATAGAGTCTTCATTGCCTCCTTCCTCCACACCTCGCCCTCCTCCATGTCCTCCTCATCGTCCCCCTTCGCCATGCGGTCCCTCTTTCCTCGGAGGAGACACCCGTGGGTGTTCCTTCTGGTGTGTGGGACGTCATTGCTGCGGTCTGCCTCCATGGTATGAGCATCCACTGTGCCGTATCTGACAGCATGCCGCTCTCTGGCTTCCTGTACCTGACTCTTATGGCTCACATTTGACCCAACCAACTGGATTTCAGTGTTGCCAGTTTCTAAACTGGTGCTGGGATCATCAGCAGGGAAGATGAAGCCGTCAACCTCAGCATCAGCATTGCCGCCACCATCCACTTCTGCAACTGCAGCGCATTTTGTGTCAGCAGAATTGGTAGAGTGACCACCGCCACCAATCTCACACCAGGGGTCTGTGTCACTGCCCTCCACTGCCACCTCGGACTGGGGGAGGGCACATATGCCGCCCAATCGGGCCAGAGTGAGCAGAGCACTATCTGCCAGCAAGGGGCCCAGAGCCTGCCTGTCCCTAGACAGAATGCGCAGGGTGCGCAAGCACACCTTAAGGATCTGCG
Source organism: Mormyrus lacerda (assembly GCA_015163995.2). Classification (NCBI taxonomy): domain Eukaryota; kingdom Metazoa; phylum Chordata; class Actinopteri; order Osteoglossiformes; family Mormyridae; genus Mormyrus; species Mormyrus lacerda. The sequence goes on along the minus strand of JAABNX020000106.1, from coordinate 33,032,146 downwards.
GCTGGCACTGGGACCTTACGAACTGGATCAGGGCGGCCGCCAATTTCTGGGGGGGAGGAGAGGCAGCCTATCAGATTCTGAGAATGACTGCCTAGGGAGAATGGTTATAAAATGGAAAAAGTACTTTTCCAAAAAATTACACCATCATTGGGAAGGGAATGGAGGATTTAGTGCCTGCATAAAGCTGAAGGAACATGACTGATACAGTAACAATTTTGAAAACATTTATATGTGTAGGATTATTTAAGTTTTCAAACTTTTGCTAAGGAAAAGTGATTGGAAGAGAGATGAATTGATGGATGGATGGGTGTAAAAGCAGAGGCTAAATAATGGTATATGGCTCAATCAAACTGGTAAATTGATCATTTCTTTAATTCGCTTTGTAATCAACACTATGATACAATAAACTGCAAATTATTTTAACTGAAAGATCACTAGCTCTTAGTCTTTAAATTAATCTAAGGAGAAAAATATAACACACATACACACGGTACTGTGCAAAAGTCTTAGGCAATGAAAGAAAATTATGTTTATCATCATTATGTTCATCATCACAAATTTTTAGCGATGTGGTTGGCTTCATGTCTTGTCCATTGGGAAAATTTTCTCTCAAACCAAACATTTTGCTCTGCATGTATGATGAATGACTGGGCAACTTCACAACCTGGTACTGGAGTGGTGGTTGGAAGATGGAGGGATGGATGGATGGATGGATGGATGAAATAAATGAGAAAACTGAGGCAGAGGGCATGAGAGAAATACCTCTCTTAGAATGAGGTCTGGGTCCTCAGTGTCCTCCAAGTCAACGTCTGAATCGGAGTCAGGGACATACTCTCTTATTTTATTGCGCCTGAACTGCAGAGAAAAGAAAATGTTTTGGGGCAGAGGAGGAAGTCAGTGATATTTATACTCAAAATGGGCCGAAGAAACATTTGTTGTCCACACAAAGCAATATAGGACTGCACTGCTAATTTAATAATAACATTCCTTTGATATTGTTTTGATAAAACTTCACTTGTTACAACACTGCGTGCAATGATTTATACACAATGTGATATATGTGACTGTGGACTTTCCTTTCCAGTGAAATAAAAACGCAGTCTCTGGTTAAGCTCATGCTGCAATAATTTGCACCACCAAACTCCATTGTAGTAGAATTGGCAATAAATTGCATTAGAATCGAACTGTGTTGTCATGACAACAACCGGTCACTATGGAAGACTGATAGAATGATGGAGTGTACCACCATATAATGCCATTATCGTGTTATCATGAAACTATTATGCTAATAGTATGGTTGCGGTTACCTCCTCCAGTTCACGTTGCTGTTTAGTCCATGAATTATTACAAGATGGACGACAGAAACGGGGAAAATAAAATACATAGAAATTTCATGTGAAAAAAAATGTTAATAAACAGAAAATCTTATTAGATATATCCGATACAGTGTGACAGGATGGAGCCAGGGCAAGGCTAAGGAAGCATTATGCTAATTGTTTAATTAATCCAAAGTCTAAACCCCTAACAGTGAGAATGGCGTATCAGGGGCAACTGATACAGCAGAGCCACTAATCTTGGAGCCGCGCGGAGGGGGATGGGAGAGGAGGCTTCATAAACTGTAGTAAAGGTAGAATGTGCAGGGCGTCAGCATCTGCGCACAGTGAATCAACGCTGCTGCTACTGAAGCTGAAAAGCAAACCATTTATGCATCTTAAAGGACCCCAATCACTATACACACACACAAGCACAAATGAGGGTGTGCAGCCTGGTGTGTAATGCATTCGTCTATGTTTCTTGATGCAGATAAGGAGGAGTATCTCACATCGCTTCCCTAAGCATGTTTGGCTGCTGGCACTGCCAGTCTTCTGGGCTCTGCAGGATGGTGTAACAGTAAAGCAATACGTTCAGCTCAGTCGTGCTTTCTTTAATTTCGTCCTCACCTTCCTTTTCTCTCTCTCTTCTGCGTTGAAGAAAAAGCACGGGGAATACTGCCCAAAAAAGAAATAAGATAAAATTGGAAAGAGAGAAGGAGTTCACTAGACATGAATGTGCTGCCAGATAATGCATGCACCACGCCGCTACAGTGTGCGGTGCGGGCCTGAACACACGGGCATGGGTCTGCAGGCCGAGTACCTCGTCGTTATATTTCTGGAGCTGCGCCAGGATGGCGTCCTGATCACCTTGCTTAATACTGTGAATAATCCTCTCCACGTCTTCTAGGTCCATGACAAACTCTACCGAGGAATAAGACCAATATTACAATTAAAACACATAAATCTATTTTAAATGATACTGACTGTAACTTTACTGTCAGGCTGGGTATTTACCTAATTGCTATGCATGCAGATTTTAAATATGTCTTTTTACAATATATGAGTTACAGAATGTGCAAGCTTCTACAGTACGATTTTGACGATAAATTAAATTGAACCATATGCATAGAGTTACGCTGTGAAATCAAACGAAGTGTTATGACCCTGTTTGGTATTTTTCTGTTTCATTCATTCATTCATTCATTCATTCATTTGCTCATTCATTGATTTATTCTCCTCTTACCCCGTTCTTCCTCTTTTTGGTGACTCGTATTTTTGTGAGTGATTATATCCCGCAGTTCAGTACTCTTACTTATACTCGCTGTTTCGGTTTCTTTTTTTTGTTCCTAGGGTTTTATTTTCTGTGCTCGCAGGTTCTATACTCTGCTCTAGCTGCTGTCCTGTGCTGAGTGTTGCACTCTGGTCCGATGTAATCCTGAAGTGCTGTAATTTACGTTATGATTGACCTGCTCCAATCTAATCCTCCCTACCTACTCTGTGTTCGCTATAGGTTTTTTTTTTTTTTTTTTTTTTTTGAGCATCTGCTGCTTAATACTCTTTAAAATCTCTCTCCCATTTTTAAATATAACTATTGGGAAGTTTAACTATAACTAATGCGTTAACAGTTGCTTTAACGTAAGATAAAGTAATGCAAATATTTAATCATATGTTACTTGCAATTTAGAGATCATCTATACAAAAACCTACATATTCCCCTGTAACAGATGTTAACAGATAGAAAATAGCTAACCACATTAAAGCCTCATGCCTATTTATTGAAAATTAAACAAAGGTCAACTGAGAAAATAATAGTATTACAAGAAAAAACAGCATAGGACTCCAGTCACAAACCTACTTTACTTTGACAACAAATATAAAACCATGCATCTTTTTCAATTCTATTTTTTTATTACTACTATATTCTGTAATCAGTGCATGCTCTTTATCTCTGTATATTTGTTTTCGTATTCTACATCGATGTGGTCTTGTGCTGCTTTACACAGTTCCTGCTGTCTCTGGCTCCCTCGTGTGGCAGAACTATAAACTAGGTGCCTCTAATGCTACAGTTTCAAATTCAATACAATTTGTGTCGTTAATCACTCACTGACAATTGTCATTATTTTTTACATATTTAATTAAACCTGTAATTACAACCTTTTGTATACTACACCACTTAAATTTGGAACAAAGGAACCATGTCTGAATTATTGAATTTTTACCAAGTGCATCAGTGAAATGCCATAAAATCAGCCTATACAAAGCAATTTAGGACCATCCTTCTTCAACTACTTGCTTCATCATGCCTTAAAATGTGCACAAAGTTGCAATAATAAAGTTACCTATATTTCTTATTAAAACATATAATAAAAATATACCAAATTTGCGTTTCCTTCAAACTAAGCTGTAATAGGTAGTATTAAAAAATTGTTTAATCATTACAAAATAAATAATTTAACATAGTTCTTCCATTTTTTTTGCACCAAGAAAATTTAAAAAATAAGTCAAACTTGTAAAAATGATGCTGATGTCAAAATAATAATCCATCCAGGAATGCTCCTAACTGTGAATTATTAAGAACAGCGGAAAATGAGACCTGTGATATCCAAGGAGTCCCTGGACTAGGATTTAAAAACTTGTGTCTAGTTAAATTTTAATGCCCATTAAAAGATGGATAAATTCTTGTACTCATTTATAATTCATGGCCTGTGTGTTTCAGCTCTTGTTGGAGTTAATATGATAGAATCAGAGGCCTGTAAATATTCTCTATTTTAAGGTAAAATAATGAGTAACACTGAAAATATTAAATAATCATGCACTGCTTCACTGGGAATGACTACTTCATTATGAGGCATCTGCGTGAAATGCCGAGGTCCTGGTGAACTGTTCCAGTCACGAGTCACATCTCATTCTGACTTCTTCTGCATGCTGTACTGCCTGCATGTTTCACGTCAGAACTGCAAATTCACTTCCATCATTTTCTCTTAATATTTTCATTCCCTGAATATTTAGCTGATGTTTTCATTTCCATAACTTGTTATTGTTTTAATTTTTTCTCCCACTGTTAATTCTATAAAGGTCCAACACTTACATGCCTGGTCAAGAGGATCGGCAATTATGCTTTTATCTTGTAACTCAATCTCCGGTTGTTGGACCGCAAACCTCAAGCATATATAGATAATTATATAAGTTGTGATAGAAAGACAGAGGATGTTTTATGCTTAGTTGATATTAAGAGAATAAATGCTTCCAAAAAAGTCTAAATTAGATTAATTAGATTAGTGTTTATGTCATTCTCTTGTTTGAGGATGTGTCATTTTCCATTGCCTTGTCATCAACTCTTTCATTTGTATCCAAGCTTTATTGCACTTATCTAGCAGGTGAATCTCATATTGATTATTTTCATGCCAGGACCTGCTTCATGTATGCAAATGGTTTTATGACAAACTGATCAAGATATGTTATTGCTACACGAAGATTTGCAAGAATCAGCCTATTCCTCAGTTATTTTGTTATTTTTCCCTTCAATTCCCAAGTCTAACCTAGGGCCTAGTTTTCGAGTCAAGGAAAACTCCTAATCTGATGAAAGAGAATTGGTGAAGTCTTTTATTAAACTAAACTTTTTTTCCAGTGATTTGCTCCTACCATTTACTAACCCATGATTGTACAGCTCCACCAGAAAGGTCACCCACAGGGTATGATGGGCTGAGAATACTGTTGGGCTAATGAAGTCTTAACAAACCAAGGTGAGGTGTCAGTGCAGCAATGGCTGTAGAATCTGGCATGGTGGTTTTCCCCTTTAACACTTTGCCACTTTACATTAAATCTTGAGCTTTTTTTAGATATGTGGCAGTAAAACTAAAATGCAGTAGTAGCAGTACTTTATTTATCCCAGTTGGAAAATTGGATAGTTTTCACCCCATATTGCTCTTCATGACACACACACACACACACACACACACACACACTTGTATTCTTTGTGGGGACTGTCCATTCATTTTTAGTTGATTGCACTCACAGATTGTTTTTTTTAAATAAACATGTAAATAATGAAATATAAAAATAAGGACATAAAACTATTATTAGTCTAAATAACTGGTTTTTATCACACTGTAGGGACATTTCATTCCCTCACTGTAATATACACATACATGGCCATCTATATATTACACTGTGATATGTCCCCCACAATATGATAAAATCTGTTATTTTGAGTGTGTGGGGACATTTTTTTTGGTCCCCTCAAGAGGAAACTCAATTTTATAAACATCTGTAACTGCAATAAAAAACTAAGAATGCCAAAAAATCTTGCATTTCTTTTGGTAATTTATGGTTAGGTTTTGGACTGCATAGGGGTTAAGGCTGTCACTGATGGGATTAGGGTTATGCTTATAGAAATGAATGGATAGTCCCCAAAAACATATGAATACAAATGTGTGTGTGTGTGTGTGTGTGTGTGTGTGTCTTTCTGTGTCTGTCATAGAGAGCGTTATGGGGTGAAAAGTATCCAGGGTCAGCTAGCATCTATCACCTCTGGAGCAGCTGAGGATTATAGACCTTGATGTAGGACCCAACATTATTATGACTACTCTGCTAGCTATGGGACGAAGTGAAAGCCATAACCTTGCCAAAGCTGTTGCGGTACACTCTCTCACCTCCTATCATCTGTAGGCTAGTAACCAAACATCTCTATTTCTGCCTGGTCCCCTCTGCACTCACATCTTCAGAGAGCTCTACTGAAAAACTGAGTGAAAGTGCACCTGAAAAACTGAAAGCTCCTTCTTCGCAAATCATACCCCTTTGCCGTGCACACACTTTCCCTGTAGGCCTCCCCAATCCCGAAAATCCATGCCAGTATCTCAGGCTACTGACAGCTGCTGTAAGGCCCTCAAGCCTTCTGCCATGTCTTACAATAGCCCAGCCCAAACCCAGACCGGTACCCTCCAAGGAAATGCTGCATTTTTCTCCTCCCCCCTCTTTCTGCCCTTTACCTCTAAGCCCCTGTCGCTCCCTGTCCCTCGACTTCCCTAGCAGATCTGCCTGCTTTTTTTTTTTTTACATTGCCCTCCCCCCCCCCACCTCCCCACAATCTACTTTCCTGCCCTTGTCCTGGATTCCTCAGCACTGAATGGCCTCCATTTTGGAAGAGGCGCTGCCATCTCAGCCCCTCCTTGGCATTGTCATACCCTGTCTTCTTTCCACCAGACAAAAAAGAAATTCACGGCAAGCCTCGTGCAGAATAAGCATCAAGTAATAACATTAAATTACAACTAATTAAAAAATGCAAAAGTGCTGTGAAATAATATAAAAGATAAAATATATGATAGGGTGAACTGAATTCATCATTTAATTTTATTCATTGTTATTCACGAGACATAAACCATAAAAAATCCAGCTAACTGTGTGAAAAACCTGGTGCTATAAGAAACTCTAACACTTTATTTGGTATTTGCATAAAGTCTTACGAATAGAGAAATATTTAAGGCAAAATATAAAAAAAAACTTATTGTGAGACTCGTTATATTTTCTAATCAGAATTATAGGCATATGGCACAGCAAAGTTTAGAACAGATCTTTCAAAATTAAACAACAATGTAAATCATATGTATAGGTGGGTTTAAAAATATGTGCATCATTCCAAATGCCAAACAACTAATATAAGAAAAGCATTCGTATACGCCATTCTTTTTTCTTGTCTTCTTGTTCCTGTCATAATTCTGATAACATTAATAAGCATATTACACAATTATACACACATAAAGAAATGCTACATAGCTAAAAAAGAAACTATAGTTACTTTACAACAGTTTTAATTGCACATAACAGTGGTTTAATTATCAATAGAAATGAATGTTGTTTTGTTAAAAAGTGTATAATAGTAATATGTGAGAATTAAAAATTAATTAACCACTGTGTGAGCTGAATGTGACTTTAAAAAGGCTGTATAGAATGGGGGGGGGGGGCGTGACTCGTTCTCCATTTTGTCATTATAGTCCTGCGCCTAACAAAATGCAAAATGGGATATTTCTTTGAACTGTATTTTTACTGGCTTTATATGAAGACCTCCAGACTGAAATGTTTTATGAAGCATTGTTACGAGCATGTTGTGTCATCAACTAGCATTTAGGTATCCTTATGTATCCTTTTTCCTCTTATGCTTTTGTCCCAAGGGCATGGATTTAGGTAAGGATAGTAAGGACATGATTCTACCAACATTGTGGTAGGTGCCATGTGTGTTTATGGGGGGGGGGGCTGATCTGGTTCTAAGCAATGCTGAAATCAAACCTACCCCTTCGCCTTGACCCCGGCTATCAAATTATTGTATTATTATTCATTTTAAGTACAATACAAGCACAATTTGCTAAAGACTAAGGAGACAGTCTTGCGGTAAAGCATGTACACTATATTACTCTGGGCTGTTGTTTTATTCTGACATGCACAGAATCCTGTTGAGTCCAGTCTAAAGCCACATCGCACCGAAGGAAATTGACCCCAATAATAGGGAAGGCTTTGGGAGGTGGAAAAAAGGAACGGATTCCCTCATTGTCCGGATATCCAATGCTGTGACGAAACTTCTTCCAGACAGTTCCCTGTGGAAACCGGCGCGACAACTAGAAATAACACAAATGAACAGTCAGAATTTCAAGTAAAGCACCATCCTTTGTTTTAAGATCAAAGTGGGGTCATAAATCAAATGAATTGTGAGAAAATTGCACCAGATGTCACCATAAAACTCTCCTCCTGACAGCAGCCTAAAAGTGGCCATCTTAAGCACCGCACTTCAGTGTGCTGGACCTGCACTCGGCTGCCAGACCCATCCGCAGGAGAGAGTCAGTACGCAGGTGATCAGAACTACTTCCTGACAGGATACTCAGACTTGTACCCAGTGGGCAAACTAAACAAAAAAATAACCTTTACACTTGTTGGCATTAAGCGGTGATGAAAAAAAACAGGATGCCTGGTTCAGGAGCGATTGGAAAAATATGTTTGGGGCAAGAGAATGCACTGACTCTTAAGAGTGTTATTGTGTATTATGTATCAGGTATACATAGTCTCATTAACCTGAAAAGGTTATTTATAATAATAACAACACCACCTGCGGCAGTAACAACAATAAAGCGGTACAGTAAGATAGATGGATTATTATTATCACTAATTGGACCCTGTAACAAAGAACGTCTGCATTCCGCATTTCCTTTTCATGGATGATGCAAAAAAAAATAAAAAGACAAGACAATGACATTAATCAAAGCACATTTTGAAAACCGCATAATAAAAGTGTTTCAGTCTAACCCAATTAAATTATAGAACTCTACTAAATCAGGATTCCATCTCCAGTTGGATATTATTTATGTGTATTTTATTCAGTTTATAATGGGGCTTTAGGTCCGTGCACCTTGCTTTTTGGCAGACGTTTTGACTGCTGTAGGCACTTGATTGTGTACATGTATTTCTGAGCATAATGAGTCAAAGTGTTGTTGACGGACAAACACCTCCAGATGTTTCTTGCAGGAAAAGTGCACAATGGACTCAGGGAGGAAACTAAAAGGGCAAGAAAGATGGGAACCAGGCCATGTTGAGAAAAAAAAACAGCCCAATAATCTTGTTTCTCCCTGGTCTGTTGGAAGGGTGTTGGGTAATATGAAGTATAATATTTTCCTGCACTTCCCAAGTTTTAATATAACCAAATCTAGCATCTTAACATGCTTAGGACCAAACCAACCTTCTGCCAGACTGCAGTTTTTGGTGAAGAATTCTTGGAAACAGAGACCTAATTCTGCACACACAACTCCAGACACAAAGAGTGTCTGTGTCGTTCACAGGTACAAGTGGCTGAAAGAAAAACAGTAACAGAGTGAGGGTCACTGAGGGAGTAGATTGTGATGTTCACAGCAGGCCAGTGAGCAAGATGGAGTTATTTTTGGCCGATATTTCCTGCAGGTGATGGAAATGAAACAATCCCTCCTGGAAAAAAAAAATGCAGAAAGGCAGGCAATGAGAAGAGTGATGACAGAGGTTGAGCTACGTCATTTAAGAAAGTAAACCTGATATAGTTCTTAAGGGTTTGAAATCTAGTCTAGAAACATCTTTTAGAATTTTAGGGGTACAATATAGCAAGAAGAGGAGGAGTTTAAAATTGTATCACTAGCAATATATTGGGTCATTGATAGTCATTGTTGAGTCAATGAACAAGGAGGGGCAGAGGAAAAAGCCATTCTTAGACATAGTGCCCTCCCTCCCACCTTCAGATCATTCTATAAAAGAACTGAGAAAGAAGGAGTGAAGCGGGGAAAGGACAGAGCCAGAGAGAAGGGAAATCAGAAGACAAACTTAACACAGCAAGAGTAGAGCAATTCTTTTTTATTAAAGGGTAAGTTCACAATTTCACCATTACACAAAAAAACTATTTATGCTAAATGTTATATATACCAATCTTTTGATATAATTTAATTTTTATTATATGCATGCATGAGTATGTATACCGCTGTTCAGTCAATTATTAATTATTAACTAAGTAATTATTTACTATTAAATTTAATTATACTGGCACTTCATATTGCATCAATATTTTTGTTAGCAGGCCGATTGGTCGGATAACTGCAGCCTCTACTAACAAACCAATTAGCTGCCGAACTATGTGTTGGCTCTCCCCTCTGCTGTCCCTCCCCTGTGCCGCCCCGTGAGCTGTGTGCTGGCTCTCCCATCTGCTGTCCCTCCTCTGTGTCGCCCCGTGAGCTGTGTGTTGGCTCTCCCCTCTGCTGTCCCTCCCTGTGTCGCCCCGTGAACTGTGTGTTGGCTCTCCCCTCTGCTGTCCCACCCCTGTGTTACCCCGTGAGCTGTGTGCTGGCTCTCCCCTCTGCTGTGCCTCCTCTGTGCCGCCCCGTGAACTGTGTGCTGGCTCTCCCCTCTGCTGTCCCTCCCCTGTGCTGCCCCGTGAGCTGTGTGCTGGCTCTCCTATCTGCTGTCCCTCCTCTGTGCCGCCCCGTGAACTGTGTGCTGGCTCTCCCCTCTGTTGTCCCTCCCATTTGTTGCCCCATGAGCTGTGTGATGGCTCTCCCCTCTGCTGTCCCTCCCCTGTGTCGCCCCATGAGCTGTGTGATGGCTCTCCCCTCTGCTGTTCCTCCCCTGTGTCGCCCAGTGAGCTGTGTGTTGGCTCTCCCCTCTGCAGTCCCTCCCTGTGTCGCCCCGTGAGCTGTGTGCTGGCTCTCCCCTCT
>JAABNX020000106.1:32995650-33015048 GCA_015163995.2 Mormyrus lacerda | reverse complement strand
TTGCACTCGTCGCAATCCCAATTCGACATGTGCATCTGCGGCGATATGCCTCTTTCAAGGTTTCATTTATGTGTCTGTGGATTCCTAAAATCATCAAGAAGAGAGTGTGTACGACCTTTGTAGAAGATTCATTTAGGTATAGTATTTGTGGCTGACATGTAGTGTTAATCCAGCTTATGTACTGTGATGACAGGTTTTAAGGAATCATTGACTTCTTTCTCTTTGGAAGTTTACAGTCCCCTCTTTGACCTTTGACCTCTGTGGGTGAGCTTGCCTGATATGTTAATTAATATTATCATTAAAAGGGGTGTGTTCTGGGCAATGTTGTGTCAAAGGTGAAAACAATGAAAATGTAAGAACACATGAATATTTGTTTTTATACAGTATGATGTTTAAAGAACAGTGTGTTACTGTAATATCAGTGGTGGCTACAGTACTTGTTTTTTTATCCCAGTTTAAGAACTTCCTGGAGCTCAAGTAGATGTATTTTTATTTATGTTGTATTAATGCGCCATTCTGTACCTCAAGCTGAAGTTGTAAATGGCGTCATATGAGTACCTACTCATATTGGTATACTCACTGAGAATCTGATTAGGTACATCTGCACTATGGAGAATGGAGATTTTAAGCTTCATTTTTTAAATTTAAAAACCATGAAACAAGGTATATGATTTCACTTTTATTTTAAAATTAAATATTCAGTAATGCTATATCCACACGCTTATTTTCAGGTTCTTACAGTGCACACTAGAATTTAAGCTTCAATGAAATAATGATGTAAGATTTTGCAGAGGTTCTCTTTTTTTAAGAAAGACATTAAAAGAGTTTATTTGAAAACATAAGAGACATATGATTATTTACGTCATAGTTTATTATCAAATTTATTTTGAACTAAACTGACCTTAGTTAGTTGCTTGTTGTCCTATATGGGGTGATCAGGGGGGTCGGGAGGGCTGGACACCAGGTTTATTTGTTTTAGTTTGAATATTTATAAAAAAAAAAATAAAATAAATGATAGTGTCCTTGGGGGTGTGTTTTTTTTCTTGAGGGGGAGGGGTCAGTGGCTCATTTGGGGAAATGAATACCCCCCATGACACCGACCCTGGGTTAAAGGCAGCACTCTAGAAGTGTAGCTAGTTATTGCTTGTTAGTCATTAAGGACAAACCCAATAATGCCGCAGTATGAATGCCCAGGTCACTGGCCGCTACACAATGTGTATCAGCTGGTTACATGTGAAATGCCCGGTAGCACTTTGGCTAAGGTCATTCACAGTTATTTTACGCAATGGTCGACCACAGAACCTCGTGCTGATCGCTGCAGCTGCAAGGTGACACATTGAGTTCGTCTCCTGCGTTCTCTGTTTGTCTTGTTATGGGTCAGTCAAGGAGGCCTTCTTGTCTTTCCAGATGTGCCATGTCTGTGTACTAATGAAATATGGTAACTTTATTTGCTTATTTAGTAAATCAATCAGCAATCAAATTAGTGTTTCGCTTAGTGTGGCTTAAAATATTTGAAATTGATGCACCGGTGATCCTATAGCTATGCACTGTCTTTGAGGTGTTTCTGGCAAAGGCTTTGTTTTAGCTAAATACAACAGACGTAGTCAACAGAAATTGATATTTATCCTCAGCTGTTTGTGTGTGGAAATGTTTTGCGTGCGTCTGCATTGGTATTCTCTCATGATTTGCAAACAAGCATGCAAACTTTTACCTTCCTCTGTATCTACCATCCTAATGTCATGTAAGGTAGCTAAAACAGACACACTGCTTAGCTAATAAGCTTTTGTAATGTAACCCACAGTGTTCATAAATTGTATAGTTTGAATAGATTTTAATCTATAGTTTAGCATGCAGGATGAAGACTCAGTAGAAGCTAGAATTTTTGACCATTAGCTTCAGTTTCAGAGATTAAATAGCAAGCTGAATTAATTATCAAGTAAAAATTAACATCATAACTCTGGAATTTTGCAAAAGTTTTTTGGTGGAAAAAAACTAGAAAATGATTATACAGACAAAAATCACTTTCACCGTTAAGAAAAGAATTAAACATACACACCATTTGAGCAACTGCAAAACAGATATAAACACAGCTGAGAAATTTGGCCATTAAAAAAAAGATACAAGCATCACACATCATATCATGGTATTAGAACCACTGGTTTCTCAGAATAATTAAAGGCAATGTCAGTCTTTAACACCAATATGGGCAGGTAATCTTTTGGGGCCTTTATTAACTTGAGTTGAAAGGAAATATACAGCCATTTGTGAAGTTATTGACACCTCCAGGAGAAAAATAATACAGGGTAACAGTTTACTTGAAGGGACACAAATACTTAGTAGTAACTCAATTACTACTCAAGTACAAATCATGAATAAATCTTGAGCAAATATAGTTACTAAAGATGAAAGATGTGTCATGATTCATTAATGAATCTTCAGTAGTAATAAAAGTTTGTATAATTAACAGATATAATATGAAAATTTATTATTTGCTTGATGTGTGAATTCATTAATGATGAACAAACATGAGCTCAAAGAAGAGTCGATGAGTCAAATTACGAATTTGTAGTAACACTTAATTTGTGGGTAATTAATACATAAGTAATAGCATAATACTACATTATATGTGTCCACTCAAGTAAAGTGTTACCAAATACAGGTCGCAGCTTGGGAAACCATTAGTTAATGATGTTAAGGATAGATACTGTTCTTTAAAAAACATTAATATTAGTACTCCAGGCACTCACAGTGGGTCAAAGGTTAGTGAGCAGGAAGTGGGTCTCCCCCTAAGTGACATATGGTCTCTTCCTCACTCCCTCAGCAATGGGGCCCTCTGCCAGTGTGGAGCCTCACGGGAGACGCACACCGCAGTGGCCGTGGGGGATTACTTTAGCACAGCCATTGTGAGCCGGTGGGAAAGCAGCCAGCACTCCTCAGAGCGGCCGACGGACGCCTTTGGCCAGTTGGACTTCCTCGGAGCCGGGAGGCGACAGGGCCGTGTGCGTACCCCTCTCAGGCTGCCCCTAACCCTAACCTTCACGCGCTTGTACAGCTGCCTCTTCCAAATAAGACCACTCTCTAGTACAGCACTCCACTTACCTGTGATGGTACATAGATAGATCCCATTTAGGTGAATGATCAAGATAAATTTTAGTGACCCCAAGTACATACAGTAACAAGTATGTAGAGCAGAGACAAATATACATTTGGTGCAAACAAATAAATATAATGCAAAAAAAAATTAAAATGCACAGTATAACAATAGATTATTAAATGCAAACTTACTGTACATAAAAAAACTAAGAAAATTAACAAACACATAGGAGCTGCTGTAGACTGCTGCCGATGGCAGCAGCGATGTCTCCATGTGCAGTGTGTTTGCCTGTGAGTTTCACTTGAATCTGCTGCTTCAGCATACCTGCAACTCACTCACTCACTCACTCAGTGCTTTCAACAATGCTGCCCCCCCTTCAGAAACACACGTGCATTGTCAGTCATGTGAGAAAGAAGGTACACCGTCTTTCAGTTCTAAAGTTTTATCATTCTGGACATAAAAAATCATATGGTCCTTAACAATGCTAACTGTGCAATGCTCAGAGAAATTGCACAAAACCCAAGAACTGTACAGTCCTCAGCTAGCATGTTAAATGTTAATGTTCATAACAGTACAATTAGAAAAAGACTGAACAAATATGGCTTAGTTAGAACAAAGCACAAGAACGATGGGCCTCATTCACCAATCGTTCTTACGAACAAATTTGTTCTTAAACCCGCAGATTCTGACCTATTTATAATCTGCATGATCGCCGTTACTACCATGAAAATAGTTTTTACACTTTAAAATTATTTTTTATACTTTTATAAATTATTAAAATGCTATAGTTTTATGAACTGTAGAATGAACAAATCTGCTATAACTAATTATTTTGAACAAACTATCATTACTCAAATGTGCGTACAAAAGGTCTTGACTGTGCGTAGATTCTGTTCTTAACTAAGAACAAATTCTGAAAAGAAAACATTTGTTTGTAAGAACGATTGGTGAATGCGGCCCAATGTCCTTTGGAGAGACTAGACCAAAGTAGAGATGTTTGACCATAATGCACAGCGCTGCATTTGGTGAAAACCAATTACAATGTATCAGCACATACCAACTGTCAAGCCTGATTTTGGAAGGGTGATAGTTTGGGCTTGTTTTGCAGCCACAGGACCTGGGCACCTGCAGTCAATTATTCGATCATGAACAACTCCTCTGTATACCAAAGTATTGTATCGTCAAATATGAGACCATCTGTCCGACAGCTAAAGCTTGTGTGAAATTTGGTCCTACAACATGACAATGATCCCAGGCATACCATCAAATGTACAACAGAAGGGCTGAAAAAGAAAAGAATCAAGGTGTAGCAATGGCCCAGTAAAAACAAGTGCAGACCTCAATGCGATTGAAATACTTTGGCAGGACCTTAACAGAACTGTGTATAAACTAATGCCCCCAAACTTTAATGAACTGACGCAATGTCGTAAAGAAGAGTGGGCCAAAATTCCTCCCCAACAATGTGAGAGACTGATACGGTAATCAACTTTAAGTTATTGCTGCGAAAGGTGGTTCTACAAGCTATGGGATTATGAAGTGTACTTCATATGAAGTGTTTCACCATGGCTACCCCATTTTGGCTTCATTTTTGCTAAGTAATGACATGGTGGAATGTGTTGTGTGATATTTCACACCTGAGGTTTAAATAATTTTAAAACCTGCTAAGGACCGATAATCCTTATTATAATTTTTAATGTCCTGATATGTAACACCATAGAACTGAAAGAGGATGTACTCTTTGGCACATGACTGTACATGCATGTGTACAGAACACATTATCATAGAACCTAGAACATAGAACCAAGCAAATTATTTTCCTTTGTTATAGTGTGGACTTGAGGTACAGGTTTGATTGAGGCAGGGCCTTGTTTTTTATAGGGAAGTGTATAAAACTTCACCCTTCTTTTAGTAAAAGATCGTTCTCATCTGAATGTAAACCATTAACCTTGAGTGTGCCATGACCTATTCATACAGGTGTGTCGGTCACTGCATGCAGCCATAGTCATACATTCCTGCACAGCTACAGCGTGGCTTTAGCCCGAGAGCCGCCAGTTTGCTAAAACCTCACCTCCGTCCACGTCTTTCCCTCCCAGTTCCTGCGATTGTCCTGTGACACGCCTCCAAGCACCGTGTACTCCCTGATGACCGCCCACTGGGGTTTGCCAGTGCCCAATCTGGTCTTGTCCTTGGTGGGCGGAGAGGGCAGGGTGAAGGTGAAGGGCTGGATCCGAGAGGTGCTCAGGCGGGGGCTGGTGAGGGTTGCACAGAGCACAGGTGACTCCATAACCTTCATCTTGCCTGTTTCTGTGCCTTCTGAGGCTCTGTGTGTGTCTGTATACTGATATGACCCACGTGACAAGTGCTTTGTGTGTTCCAGCGTGTCGAGCTGTTGTTGAGCTGTCTTCTTAGCTTGGCAGATTGAGCCATACCAACAGGAAGTGATTTTAGCAGCATCGCACACGTAAACAATCCCCTCCTGCGAGTGATGAGAAGGCTTGTGCGCGGTGGCAGGGCTCCAGCGTCGCTCCTGGGGGCCGTGGCTAAATTAGCTCGCAGTGGGGGTTTCCGCTGTGCGCCCAGCTTGGCAGGGCCAGGGAGACTTCGAGTGCCACTATTTCTGGCTAAGATGCTGGCCTCCCTTATCTCGCTCCAGGCCGTAACAGGTTCCTTTTAACAAAGGAAGTCAGCCACTTCTTAAGCCCCAAATTATTGAACGATCTTGAAATCTGGTCACATTCTTTGTCTCTGTCTTAAATAAATAGGCATTCTGTCTATTTCTGTTGGTTTTTGAAGACTATAAAAGAACATTCATTTTATCCCTCACTGTTGTTCTCAGGGGCATGGATTATCACGGGGGGATTACAAGAGGGGCTGACAAGGTGCATTGGGGAGGCGGTGAGGGACCACAGAGCGGCTGCCTCCTCTCTCTCTCACGCAAAGGTCATTGCCCTGGGCATAGCACCCTGGGGCCTCGTGTTGAACCGGCAGCAGCTGGTGAACCCGAAGGTAGCGCAGCCATCTAGCGCCTGGCCTCACAAACGGCATGCTCGATATGCATGACCACCTCGGCTAAGAGGCTTCCCCGTCATCTCTGCTGCTGTTTCTCAGGGAAGCTTCCCGGCCAGATACTACATGCTGAACACATCACACGACTCTCACAGCCTGGATCACAACTATGAGGCCTTTCTCCTAGTGGACGACGGAAGTGTGGGCCGTAGGGGGGGTGAGACTGGCTTCAGGGTCTCTTTGGAGGACCACATTTCTCATCAGAGGACGGGCATTGTGGGTGAGAGGCTTCAGGGAAAAGGGAAAATTTGGGACACATAATCTACTGTTAGGTAATATTTAAGTAGCAATTACAACACTAAATTTGCTTCCTGTGGTTTGTGTTTATGTTTATGCTGTTTCCCCGATATATGATTATGAATTCATTCACTCACACTGTTAGTTATGCATGGCAGCAATGACTCTTAGAGTTGCACAGTGCCACCTTGTGTCTAAAGTTAAATCGCACAACTAACTACTTATGCAATCAGCTTTGTGGTTGCACTGATTTTCTTCTTTATTTGTGAATTTTATTTTAATATTAATGTGTTTTGTAATTACAATAATGATGGTAATGACATTTCTTAGTAAGAAACATACTGTATTAATAACATTGTGATAAATGTGGAGCAACAGGGGAATACATTATACTTTTTTCCAATGTTTGATCAGTCTTTATACACTTCAAAAAATCTAATTCAGTTTAAACAACAATTTGTCCAATTATGTGGAAAATATGCAAGAAGAGTGTATTTATATATGATAAAAACATTTTGAATAAATGTTATCGGAGTCAATATGTAGAATATAAATATAGTTTGCTCTGCAGCTAAGTAAACAAAATAACAGATCTCTCTTACGCCAGAGATGACTGTTTTTGCTGCTGAGCCCCTTAGGAGTACTCTGGGTCTCATTTCTTAGCTATTTTAAGATGAAGTGAAATTTTGCTGTGAAACTAACAATGTCTCTGTCTCTGCCTCTGCCAGGGAGTGGAAGCATTGAGATCCCAGTCCTGTGTATACTGCTTGGAGGGGATTCAGCCATGCTGGAGGTAAGGTTTGCCGGTCTGAAATGGGTGCTTGAACCCCAGTGGATGCCGAACAGTAACCCCATCTTTCTCAGCGAGTAGACCTGTCCCTCCGGAAATCTGGGCCCTGGTTGATCCTTGCGGGATCGGGGGGCGTGGCCGATCTTATCTGCGAGATGCTGGGGAAACTGGCCCCGGCAGCCAGTGAAGTGCTGGCAGTGCCAGCCAGCCCCGAGCTGAGGGATCAGGTTGGAGATCTAGTGAAGAAGCACTTTCCCTCAGATGAAGAGAGCAACATGGAGAAGCTGACTGAAAGGGTCTGTTTACTTTCTCTGTGAAACAAAATGCTGGAGTGATAACATGGCCTGACTGCTTTGTCATGGTCCTGAAGTTCAGATGTGGTTGTATTTGCTGCTTTTTATCTTATTACACCTGGTTTATCATTCAGCCTTGAAGTGTAGGGTGAGAACTCTGTGTTTCGACCCTTCCAACCCTCTGTTTCCCCAGGCTCTCAGTATATATCAGAACAGGGAGCTGATCACCATGTACCATGGGGAGCAGGATGGGCCGGACGACTTTGATACAGTGCTGCTCAGAGTCCTTGTCAGAGGTATCCGAGCAGGGCCCTTCTTCAAAGAGAAGCCCTGGACTTTGGGCTATCTGCTGGCCCTCTCTGCCAACCTGCACTTCTTCAGGGTTTTTTCTGAAAATCTGCCGGCTCGCCAGCAAAAGGGCCGTGTGACAGGTTTATCATTCCCGTTCCCTCTAGCTCGCAAGAACAGAGGCTCCCATGGTGCCAGCCCACATACGGAGGAGCTGAAGCTGGCTGTGGCCTGGAACAGAGTGGACATTGCCAAGAGTGAGCTCTTCAACGGGGATATACAGTGGAAGGTAATGTTTATACACCAAACTCAAAGAGAAAGTGCCCTGTATTTGAGAAGAGACTACAATACTGAATAGGTCTAATTGGATAAATCTGTCTATGTATCCTCTATTTAAAGGTAATGTTACAGGCAGCTCATAGGTAAAACTGACTTAAGTAAATCCGGATTTATGCAAAAAAGAATCCCGGATACATAGAGTTTATCGAATCGCTAATGCAAAAAGGCGACATATGCCTGTAAGTAAGTTTACATTTACAATCTTTATCTTTATTTGTATTCTGTAGTACCTCTTACTAGCATACTTTTGGCTTGCATGATTTTTGCCATAAAGGTGAATGGTATGGGAAGGTAAATCTGACTTGCGTAAGGATTTGTGGAATGGATTACTTACATCAGTAGTGAGCTGCCTGTGTATGTCAAGAACCTTATTTATTCTTAAAAACAATAAAAACTGATCAAAGTGATTTACAGTAAAATTATGAATAAACCCAAAATAACAAAAAGCAAAAAACAAAATAAAATAATACTGGCAAAAAGAAAAAAACATAAAACGTACAAGACAGAGAAAACAGTAAAACCATTCTAATAAACACCAAACGTTTCATAAAACACTTTAAACTGGAGAAAGAACAAATGAATATGAGGTTCTCATTAAGTAGCTATAATTTTCTACAGCACTTTGGGACTTTATCTCATGTCATTTTTGTCAGCACTAGCATTGTCAGTGCTAGTATTATGCTGTCAGTCTCTCAAAGCGTACATTTGGATTTAAAGTTCTCTGTGATCACTTTCATGTCGTTAGTATGAAGACCTGGAAGATTCCATGACAGATGCCCTCGTGAATGATAAGCCGCAGTTTGTACGGCTCTTCATGGAGAATGGCCTGAACATCCTGGAGTACCTGACGTACGGCCGCTTGGAGGCCCTGTACCATTCCGTGCCAGACAGCTCAGTGCTTTATGTGCAGCTGCAGCGCCGTTTGAGTGAGCGTCAGTGCGCTGGCAGCTTTGTGCCCTACTCCACCAAGCACTCCGCCAAGGGTATGGAGAACCCCCAGTCTGGACCCCGCTCCATCAAAGATCTCAGTTTGTACGAGGTCAGAATCTGGTTAGACGAAGGAGAGTGGGGAGAAGGCAGGAATTGAAGGGTGAAGAATGTAACACTGGACATGATCTGTTGTCATAGAAACCTGAGAGAAGTGAAACATAATGGATGTATTTGATAAAAGCATGAAAACATCTTATAGAGCGAGATTGTAGTTAATGTAATGCAATACAATGAGAGGTACAGAGTATGTAATGTGTTTTGTTGTGATAGTAATGAATCTCCTCTTAGGTGTCTCGGGTCTTATGGGACATATTAGGGGACGTGTGTCAGCCATTTTACTCTCAGCCTTTGGAACTCGAGCAAAACACCGGCTCAAGAAAGGCTGTCAAGGTAGAACAACCTGGAACCTAATCCAACCCTCTCTCACCCTCTCACTGTCTCTTGCTCTCTTTCATTGTCCATCTTGTTGTTTTATTTGTGGTTTTAATTATTCTCAGCTGCATAATACAAGTGATACATTTTTGTGTTTTTTTTATTTTATTTAGAGATGCCTTTTCACTTTGCTTATCTATATTTAAATTGATGAATTTGTAACTGTGCTTTTTGTGCTTGAATTAGGGCTTGTTTTTAACCACCCTGAAAACAGTTGCCTCTTTGGGGCACATATCTGAATAATGATAACTAATAAATAATCTTTGTTAATAATCGAGTTAAGTCAAAAGTTAAAATATTGCCACTTTGTTTTTATTATGCTTCAACGAAATTCAGGTTTTGATTGACAGACCTGTGCTATTATCTTGCATGCATTGTAATGTAATATTTTGGTTGGTGTCTGTCAGAACGTAAGCAGACTGTTGCAGGGCACATGTGCCTACCGGGAACAGCGCTGCCAGTCTCCCTGGCTTTCTCTCTTCATGTGGGCTGTCCTGCAGAACCGCGGAGAAATGGCTTCCTTTTTCTGGGAGATGGTAACTCTGCTCGCATGACATACGGGTTGCGCGTCTACAATATGATGGATGATCATTAATCAGAATCTAAATATGGGTGTGCAGTAACATCACGTGGTGGCAGTGTTTTCTGAAAAAGCACAGGTGCAGGATTTTACCTGTTCTACAAAAATGTTAGATCCCTTTCAATTAGATACTGGTGTAGAATTATGAAGAAATTAATATTCCACATAGTAACTTGCTTTTTTATTAGTGACATCAACTTGGTTGAGACATTAAGCACACAGTCACACAGCATGGATATGGGAGTGCAGATCATCTTCATTATTGAAGCCGCTTCCCCTGGCTCCTCATCTGGGCTCCTTGTTTCTCTCAGGCAGAAGAGTCAGTGCTCACTGCCCTGAGTGGGTGTAAGATCCTGAGGGAGCTCTCCAAGCTGGAGGACGAGACAGAGGAACAGCTCTCCATGGAAGAGCTGGCACAGAGGTTTGAGAACCTGGCACATGGTGAGTGGATGAAAAATGGCAATGTGTCTGTTACACTGGTACAAGCAGTATTTGTATGCATCATATACAGTGTACTTAAAGGTATTTTCAGGAACTAAGGTTTCATGACGGCTCACACCTCCAGGGTTATGGGTTCACATCTTACCTCTGCTTTGTGTGTGTGTGTGTGTGTGTGTGTGTGTGCGCGCGCACATATGTGCCCGCTTTCTGTCTTGTGGTGGACTGGCATCCCATCCAGGGTGTACCCCAGCCTTGTGCCTTGTGATGTCTGGCATAGGCTCCAGACCCCCAGACTCTGTCCAGTATATGGATATGTCAAGTGAATGAGAATCAATAAAATGCGACTGTTCAGTCCGAAAAGAAAAGTCCAAAACTATGGTTTAATTAGAAATATATAATACTGGGGTGACAGATGTATATTTCATGTAAATGAGGTCTACTCCCCATAAAATTCAAGACATCTTATTAAAAATATATAACTGAAAAATATACCAGTAATATGTAAATATATTTTCAGTGTACAGGTATGTTGCCTTTTTCAGGTAGCACTTCTGTAAACTTCATACTGTATGTCTTGCATATTCTTTGCATAAATCTGGATTTACATAAGTCAGTTTTATGTTGGTCGAGAGCTACAAGTACATTATCTGTTCAAATTGGAGACTTGTTTAAATTTGAATGATGCAGGGGGTCCATTGTGATCTCTCTCTGCAGACATCTTCAGAAAGTGCTACGAGAGCAGTGAGAGTCGCTCATTCACGCTGCTCATTGCCAAGTCGAAAGCATGGGGTGGGGCTACCTGCCTACAGATGGCGATGGCGGCTGATGCCCGCCACTTCTTCAGCCATGATGGCGTGCAGGTGTGAAATACAGTACAGGATGAGTGTGTGTGAGAGAGAATGCAAACTGTGCTGCTTTTTAAGTTTAATTTCTTGAAGGTTCCAATTTATCCCTTTCTTCTTTTTGTAAGGCCCTACTGTCTCAGATCTGGTGGGGTGATATGGAGAGAAGCACTGAGATATGGAGACTCATCCTCACCTTCTTCATCCCACCTCTGATGTACACTAACCTCATCTCCTTCAAGTAAGCATCTCCCTCGGCTTCTCCTGTAGTTTCACAGTTTGTTTACTCGCAGTTATTTCACAGGCCCAGAGGTGTTTTTAAAATCACTCTCCCTTTAAACTGCTGCAAGTTAAGCAAATAGGTACAGTATTGTTCTTTTATTTAAAGAAAATAATATTGTGTATAAAATAATAATAATAATATATCTCTTCCAGTCCGACGTGGACTTAGTTGCAGGGCAGCTGGACATATTGTGAGGGAAAAGTCTGATGTGGCCTCAAAATGTTGATCCAGGAGAGAGCTTTCTGAATCTTAAAGCAGTCTTAGAAGGCTAGTAGGACGAATCTTTGAAAGAGTTTGCTGGAATACTATAATACATTTTTTTAAATCCTGGATTTGGATCAGTAATTCTAATCAATTATATATAACAAATAGCTTAGAATTGAATGATCATGGCAGTGGAAAACGTGATGCAAGTGAAATTTATATTATTAAAAAAAGCTAGACAAAATCATTTAAGCTAAGAGCCATGTTTACTGACAGAGTTGTCCTGGTCATTGCCATTTGCTTATTGCCTCCTCGTTTGAGGAGGTTGTATGCTGTGGACTACGTGAGTTGATAAGCTGTTTTGCTCCAAGCTGCATGAGGTTCATTGTACATCACCCAACTCCGTAATGTTGGCTACTAGAGAATAAACAGTTGCTGAATAGATAAACAACATAGATAATCTAACGAAAAGTTTCATAAGAAATAAGATTTTAAACTAAGATATATATGATTACACAAATGGACTTTGATCTCAAGGTCATTTTAAAATGACCCAAAATAGTTGTGGTGGAGATGAAGTACAACTTATCCAAAAACCTTCCATCTGAACCTGCTGTACAGTTTGTAAGTGTGGTTCATGTATTACAGGGACTGACTCATCTCAGATTTTTCTGGAATGTCTGTGTTTTCTGGCCATGACATTATGTTCAGGTTACCCTCCACCCCAAAACCATGACTTTCTTTTTAGGTATTTTTAGAATGACTGCTGTTTAGAAGTACGTAGTTCGGGTACTGTGCTCGATAGTTGGAAATCTAGCGAGGTCATTCATCTCGTTGACTTGAAACCAAGTGTAACTTCTTATAACATATTTTAGTTCCTGTGTATTCATCTGTTGTACTTGTTATCATTCCGGCTGTTACACTTCTTCATGGTGCAGTGTGTAATTCATCCACAGAGATTGTGTCATGCCTCACCCATTTCCTCCAACTATAATCAGGACCATCCAATTAGTATTATTGCTGCATTACATGTAGCTGCAAAAGCAGAGCTCCTACTGTACTGACACGCCTATGGATGTTCTGGTCAGTGTCTAAATGAAGCTCAGTGTTTATTACATCTGTCCGTCTTTAACGGCATTTGTTAATTTCTCCAGTGTGACATTGCTCTTCTTCCTCAGGAGAGATCAAGAGGAGGACTGCAAGGATAAAAACATGCCCCATATACGGGAGACTGATGGCTTAGAAGGAGAGACCATCTTCTCTTTCGCTGACATGAAGCCCACGTAATCTCCGCATTACTACACGTTTCACATGCTTGAGAACGTCTGCTCAGCAGTTTCAGCTTGTTTTTAATGAACTGTCTTTCCCTGTACCTCTCAGTGCAGAAGAAGCTGAGGAATACAGGGCTCTCAGATCTCAAAGTATGTTAAAGTCACTTCTTTTCACTCTCTCTTTTAGCCTTATTATGTTTGTGTTTATTACTTGTATTATCCTCAGTGGTTTTACCATTATAACCATCCTGTCTCCTGTTCTCCAGGACCCTCAGCAAGGACTTATAGGCACCCCTATGTGGTGTTCAGATGGCGACAGTTCTGGTTCGCTCCGGTCACGACTTTCCTCGGCAATGTGCTCATGTACTTCCTTTTCCTCTTCCTGTTTGCCTATGTGTTACTGATTGACTTCAAACCACCCCCTTCCCAAGGCCCCACCACAATGGAGTTGGTGCTGTACTTCTGGGTCTTTACTCTAGTTTGTGAAGAAATCCGACAGGTATGATGGTACCTGATTGCGGGGGGGGGGGGGGGGGTTGTGTTCTTTGAACCCACACAGTGATGCCGAGGATAGTGATGTGTGGCGTAGTGTCTAAGTCATTCATAAGAAGCTTTTCAAACCTCGTTCAGGCGTCAAACCGTAGTAACTAGACATTTCTTCCCATTGTCAGAGCTTCTTTATTGCCAGTACCTCTGTGTCGCAGAGGATAAGGCTCTACATTCAGGATGTGTGGAACAAGTGTGACCTCACAGCCATCTCTCTCTTCATTATTGCACTGATCTGCAGGTATCATCACATTATCACTAAATCACTAAATATCTATTCAATTCAATATTTTGGCCAACCAGTTAAGGATGGTGGTGTTATATGTTGACTTTTGCCTGATCACTGTCTCAGGATGTTTGAGACGTCCTACGAATGTGGTCGGGCGTTTCTGTCCCTCGATTTCTTGGTCTTCACGCTGAGGCTCATCCATATCTTTGAAATCCATAAGCAGATGGGACCCAAGATTATTATTGTGGGCAAGATGGTAAGGAATGGGGCTGTGGAAAAAAAAATAATGCCCGTTTAGAGCCACAATTGCTGAAACATCTATTCAGAGTCTCAGACCAAATAAGGAGTAGGTCTCATAATACATACTTGAATAGCTCCAAGAGAGGTAGCCAACCATAGCCATCCGAGATATTTCTTGGATTGTAGCTGCAGATATCCGTAACACTGCAAAAATTTTACAGAAAAAAGTGCAAAGTGACATTTGTGATGTAAATCATTTTGTAAGTATTAAAAAATATAAATAAAATTTTAATTTTAATTTTGAACTGCCCATCATTATCACTTTATTAGCACAGTTAACCACCAGGTATGTAACGGGTGTGGCCATTTTGCCCAAATAATTCCAAGTGGCCCCCTTTTAAGGTTCTCAATGTCCCCTTTCGATAACCATTGATCACATAAAAACTGACAGCCGTCAAAATCTTCCCTAAGCCACCCTGCATTTTATGCTTCTGCCCCTCAAAGTCTGTGCGCAGCCCTGTAGACCAGACTGTACGCCGGGTACACGGCGGTTTTGTTCTTTATTGCTTTGGATGTGCTCAGTGCCTTAACTTGAATGCATAGTTACACTTTCACTCAGCCTCTAGTCAATAATAAAGCTGGTATTAGTGATGTAATAGGTCATTAATAATATGCTTCCACTCTCACCCTTTCTCTCAGATGAAGGATGTCTTCTTTTTTCTTTTGTTCTTGCTGGTTTGGCTTATGGCATATGGAGTAGCCAATCAGGCGCTGCTGTACTCCTATGACCACCGCCCAGACTGGATCCTACGTCGCATTTTCTACAGACCATATTTGCATATATTTGGACAAATCCCATTAGAGGAGCTAGACGGTATTCCATCTTTTATATGTGTTTAGTAGCAAAGCCCACTTTGATATGTGCCTTATCTTGTCACATGAACTTTATGAGACTGGAGTTTTTATTTATGTATTTGTATACCTAAACTGTATAAATGTAAACAAAAATGTAGACGATTGTCATTCACCTGATATTGTTTTAAAGATGTTTTTGTCCATTGTCAGCTACAAAGATGGGAGAAATGAACTGTACAAACAACGTGACCCTCATCCATGCTGGGTTTGAGCCCTGCATGGACACCTATGCCAACTGGCTGGTTATTGTACTGCTAGTGGTGTACCTGCTGGTCACCAACATCCTCCTGATCAACCTGCTAATCGCCATGTTCAGGTACGGCGCTGGTCCTCTGCTAGCTGCTCACTTGGTTTGGCACTTTTAGCATATCTCAGGTCACATCTCTGCCATCTTTATTCATGTGCTCATTTCTGGGTAAAGATTGGTGAACTGCATTTTACTAATGGAGGAAAATAACCCTGTGTGATGTTTACTGCTATCAGCACTTTGGAATCAGATTAGACCAAATTATCAAACAAGAAAAATACCCCACTAACTGGGACATTTTGAAAAGGGGTACCTCCACAAAGTAGTTGGGAATTTTTATGTGTAGGCAAAATACAGTAATGTATTTTCTTGTTACTTCCTCTACTGAAAAGAAGCAGGAATTATGGTTTGATGGAGAAAATCTCCTAAATTGGGGTTTGGCGTTTAACATTAAAGGTACTTTAATTCTGAGATAATGATTTAAAAGCAAGAATTGCCTCTATTAAGGAATTAGGAGTAAATCCTAAAGGGCTCTTAAACACTAATAAGAAAAGCTGAAAAACTTGGTTAAAGTGTGTGAGTACGTCAGCGTGAAACTTCAAACTGAGACTTTCCCTCTTCATTGGCTGAGAAAAGACCTGCTTAATATTATAAGGGTTCCACATCACAGTTTATAGTATTGAATTACTAGACGTTTACCAGTACCTTCCACAATGCTGTATTAATTCAAGCATTCAAGGGTTTTATTTGTCACATGCAAGGTATAGTCTGACTGTACCTTCAGTGAAATGCAAGGTGGGCAACTCCACCATGATAATAAATATTTAATAAACAAGGAACTGTAAGGTTATACTGAAAAGAAAGTATATATATAAAAAAAAAAAAACATAGATGTGCATCTGTCAGGGCAATGACCGGGGAAGCAGAAGCTGGGAGATGTAAGATCAGGGAAAATACAGGGTTTAATGGGAGCAGACACAAAGCAACAGGTAGCAACGTAGATTGACATTACAATGACCGGACTGGGGAAACAAACTGAAACGCGGACTAAATACACTGGGCTAATGACAACAGTCAGAAACAGCTGGTAAACATAGGGAATCCACATGGGGTTAACGAGAGGGGCGTGGCACATGGAAGGAGCAGACGATTGGGGCATGACAGCAATATAGCTCCAATAAAGTGCACGATACATGAGTAAGGAGCAAATGTTAAATTACTCCTGTCTGCAAGTTTACTTGGAGGCACAAATAATGCAGCAGTACAGTCTTACTTAATGTGTTAATGAACCAGTAACTACTGGTTCCATTTTCATTCATGGGTTAATCTGTCATAACAGATCATGTATTTCATGCAGGAACTATATTAGTTCATGAATTGTTCTTTAGCAGTAGCTGAGTAACTAACTTATTTGTGCCCCCTCTAGTAAGATGTTTGGGTTTCCTTCTTTCTTCCCAAGATCATGCAGTTAGGTGCATGAGTGTCTCTGAACTGCAAATTGTTTGTGTGCCCTGCATTGGATAGATGCCTCACTTGGGATGTTTCCCTTGCTCTGCGTTTATGGGGTCAGACTAACTCTGTACTGGAAAAATTGGTGGAAGATGGGTGCCTGAATTTGAAAGACTTGGTGAATTTAGACTGGTGATGGTAATTATCTTAATTCCCTCATTCAAGGATGGATTTTCTATTGCTCATTTACCTGTCACTGGTACCTCTGACACAGCACACTGACAGTACTGGAGGTGCTGCTCATCTTGTGTTTATTTCTGCCTCTCCCATCCTGCCTTGTTTTTTTTCTCTGCTTGTAGTCACACATTCGCCAAGGTTCAGGACAACAGTGACATCTATTGGAAGTTCCAGCGCTACAGGCTGATCGAGGAGTACCACTCAAGGCCCTCTCTGGCGCCTCCATTCATCATCCTCTCTCACCTGCACCTCTTCATCAAGAGGAATATCCGCCGGGTTCCCTCAATCAAAGTTCTGCACTTTGGTGAGAGACAAAGGAAAGCTTAAATGAGTCAGATATTAGCCTCCGTATTAGAACAACAATAGCATATAGCAGATTAGTGGTAGCAAGAATCAGTATTACGTCATACCTCCTGGGACAGTGGCGTAGAATAGACAATGAAAAGAACTGAATGATTTATATAAACAGAATATAAACAGCAGAGAGTTTGTGTGTGGTTTTGAGAGCCTGGCTTGTGTAAGCTAAAACTTAAGACCTGAGCTGGTCTCCTCGCCTTCCCACGTTCAGCACTGGAGCTGGAAGACAAGAAGTTCAACAAGCTGGTGACCTGGGAGTCCATTCAGAAGGAGGGCTTCCTGGTCGCCCAGAACAAGAAAAAGAGAGAAAGTGATTCTGAGAGACTCAAGCGCACCTCCTCCAAGTAACGCTCCTCTTTAATACTGCTGTTCTGGTCCACCTGCACTCTCACTTGCCCATGTATGGTTCTTGCTGGTTCTGGGTCATAGATGAGAGAGCAAGAAATTTGGTGTCATCACTGGTTAAAGAGGAGGGCATCAGAGTGACTAAGGTGTGGAATGAAAACATTTCTAAATTGTAGTTGTTTTCCTTTAAATCTGAGGGTGGTGTGTGGTTCAGTGGCTTAACTGTACTTGTGATCGGAAGGTCGCCAGATTGAATCCTGTGGCTGGCAGAGTGATGTCACCATTAAGCCTCTCAGAAAGGCCCTTAACCCCCAGTTGCTCCGGAAACTGGCTCACCCTGCTTTTATACATTTAAATATACATATATTTCAATCTGAATAAAACAATTGTAAGTGACCCCTTGCATTTCCATATTTGTTTTAGAAATATCTTCACACAGTAATCCTAAAAAGTGTACTCTGGTGTGACATTAATGCCAGTATTTCATTCAGAAACAGATAAACAAGGCATACTTCATCATGAAATTTTTTTCTATTT
Source organism: Mormyrus lacerda (assembly GCA_015163995.2). Lineage (NCBI taxonomy): Eukaryota > Metazoa > Chordata > Actinopteri > Osteoglossiformes > Mormyridae > Mormyrus > Mormyrus lacerda. The sequence goes on along the minus strand of JAABNX020000106.1, from coordinate 32,996,796 downwards.
ATATAGCAGCAACAATAGTACCTTATTGAATTTCATTAGAATTTCAAAATGCAATTCTTTTATTACAGCAAAAACTGAACAAGAAACACTTGAAACGCAGCCTTCCCAGCACTGCCCCTTGCCCAGCATCTTGTGTATGACAATATACATTTTGTCTCACAGCTGCACCCTTAGTGCTAGTCACACTGACTTCACACTGACTCTCCTTTTTTCTTGTTTTATCTGCAGAGAACTTTTCAAGGTCTGAGCAATTGAGAGTTGAACAAGAATTTATTAACTTGTAAAGATAAAAGTAATGGTCCTTTGTTTTCAAGGTTGTGTCTCTCTCTGCTGACTCTTCATTGTATTTACATTACGCATCTCTCTCTCATGAGACTCCCTCTTTCGTCCTGGGATCTGCATCCAGCCTTTCCCTTTGCTTTCCTTCCCATGTCTCATACTGGGATCTCAAACTGCCAAAATCAAATGTAGCAGTTATGTTTTACTTGCTGTATTCTGTCATAAGGAAGGAATGGAAATCTCAACAAAGACAAAATACTACTCTGAAGAATTTACCATTATAAATGAGGTTTAATCGAGCATGTAAATTAAATGTCTTATTTTTAGCCGTTCATTTGGGTCTGTTTCCACTGATTTCCACCCACATAATCCACCCCATGTTTTCATACTGCTACTGCTCTATCATACTCAGTAGACAGTTTTTGACCTAGGTGTAGGCCTTGAATTCAGTGTGCAATATTTTAATTTTAATTATTAAAGATAAATAATACCAATGTATAACAATATTTTTTACGTCACACCATTTAATTCACTCCATTTCATAGATTGCTGAAAAATAGCAATACTTTGATAAACATTTCAGCTAAAATGTACCTTCAGACCGTGTGTTTCAGTAATACCTTCTGCACCTCCTGGCTGGTAAAGAACGCTCCTAAGTAATCAGATGTCCAAATTACTGCCAGATTAATGTTCAAAGAAAGATGGATTTCAGCTTTGCAGACAAAATGTAATTTATCATAATCATTTAGCATGGAACAATAAAGACTGTAGTTTCATGAATTTGTAATTTGTAATTTGTGCTTATTACTTAATTGCAGTAGTGTATGGATAAGCACTGGAGAGTGACTCCAGTGGAGAATTATGGTG
>JAABNX020000106.1:32946454-32986927 GCA_015163995.2 Mormyrus lacerda | reverse complement strand
CCACCTCTTCATCAAATTACAACTGTTACAAAATGATAAAAGAATAGGATTTTGCTTTCCTATCTCATAAGAAAAATATATACATAAGTCATTTCCATATTAAAATCACCCCTTCTTTGCCACATTAACTTCCTCTTCACACTTGCATCACAGGGCGAGACTCTTTGGCTGTAAGATCAATTCCAGAACCAGCAAAGCCAGTCCCACCCTAAGAGAGACGAAGTGATGAGGAATGAGTGGAAAGGATTGAAAGGCATGAGGTGAAGTAAAACATTTTTAATCTGATACTACAAGGCAGCGATGCTGCAAAAGGAGACCTTTGTTTTCTTGAACAAAAAACTGCTATTATGTCACATGGAAAGCTATTAAAGAGCCGTGGGCAGAAGCACATTCCCCAGACCCCCCTCCCCCACAGCTACGTGGCTTGCTGGAATTTGGCTGCAGTTTCCATTTTTGTCCACTAGGTGTGCAAATGCAGAAGTTCTCTCACCCTTTGCAGTGGTATGATGTCCTTCTCCTTAAGCTTTTCACCATTTATTGGATCTACCATATCCTTTCTTATCAGTAGCTCCACACATTCCATTGTTACCACCACTCCACTGAAAAAATAAGGGGGAAAAGAAAACAATAAGCCAAAATACATACAATCGAATCCTTTCAAATAAATTATAAACAGAATGGAAAAACAAGATCGCATACTCACGAAGGCCTCAGCACCGCACATGGTACAGAGTTTCCAAGCATGTCTTTGGTTACAGCACATACATACCGATCCTATAACAACATGGCTGATCGTCAGCATCAATGGAATGGAAGACACAGAATCAATCTAAAGTTTGTCATTGAGCCACAAATTTATTACAATTGTGTACCAGTATGTACAGAAACTGGAAATGGGAAGGATAAAAAACAAAAAAAGTCAGCAAGGATATATACCTGCCGAGTAAGAAGGGCCACTCTGTCAAGAGAAGGGTCCATAGGCGTGAATTTCACAGGAATCAGTTCATTCATCTTGAGAGGCCGACCAGACATGGGGCACAGCACTGTCTTGACCTGAACCAAAAGGACAAATGCAAGGGCATGTGGTCTAGGCTTTGGTGGGAGAGAAACATTTCCAAACCAACATTTTCAAACAAATTACATATTTTCTTAAGTTTCCTGTGATATATGTGTGACTTGTTAGTCAGAAACTGTAGCAATTCATGTATATAGAAGAGAAAGAAGATTGTATCTGTCTAGTAAATAAAGCAGAAAAAGCAGCGGCATCTACAATGACTGACAGGCTTTTTTAGCATGGTTGGCTTTGCTTCTGGTGTCAGACTGGGGATCCAGAAACTTGGCAATGCAGATTTGGTGCTGGATCCATCAGAGGCAGCACTGTTACTGGGCCCATTTGTAGAGACACTCGGTCCACTCTGAACTCCCGAATCCTTGACTGGAAAAAAATACAAAACAGAGTAAATCCTCTGACACTTCACACTTTCTTACCTAACAATCATTCCCAGACTCATTCTTATACTGACATAATGCAATAACATCACCTCCAGTAAAAGGATTTATAGGCTTGGAGACGATGCTGTTCTCTCTCGTCTTGAACTTCTCTGCTCTTTCCCTCTCTTCAGACTGTGACTCTAACAGATTTTCATTCTTCTGCGCCTGCTTCTGTTTTTCATAGGCCTGAGAAGAGAGACAATGGCTCTGAACATTACAGGGCTGAAATCAAATTCATAAGTATCAGAATCAGAATCAGAATAACTTTATTGTCATTGTAAAAGTACAACGAAATTATATGCAGTCCCTGTGTCGGACAAGTAGTATGAAAGTGCATATAGTGCTACAATAAACACAGAGCAGAAGACTACATTTTTACAAACCTTCATTTTTTTGGCAATTTCAGTCTTTTGGTGTAGAATATATTCCAGGATGGCTTCTTTTTCATACATATAGCCATCGGGGCTGAAATATGGGAAATGTATTGATGTTTAACAATAATTATATAAACTGCAATCTCTAGCTGGTATCGCAGAAACTTTCTTATTCTCAAGACTACCGTAAGACTCACGTTACTACGGGATTTCGGCACGGCTGAAGGGACAGGCAGCAGCAGTCGAAATCCTTGATAGCGTCCTTGCCCAGGCGAACGCTCTGTGTACCATAGCCAGATGCGGCTGATAGATTGGTAAGGAAAAAAAGAAACGAATACAGGAAACTGAGTAGCTCAAGAGAACATGAATGTTCTACATTAGACGCAGATGAAGTGCTCACCCGTATCCTTCTTCTTTTCATGGTAGGTGTACACAGCGCCTGCCGTGCAGTTTTTCCCATGTCGGGTCATCGTTATGCGTCAACTGAGGTAAAAACAAAAATACTACAAATATTAGTTCCTATTATCTCCCCGTGGCACCGATACAAAACACAATATGTACATTAATGAAATCATCGTTATTATTTTTTTAAAAAGGGGGTTACCAGGTTTAAAAAAAACAGTCACTACGATGCGATATTGTGTACTGTACGTCTTCTCCCTAGGCGTACTGCAAATATGTGCAACTACAAATACTTCCGTCGACACAACGACCCTTAAATAATGTTCCGCAACAACGCATGAAACGGATTAAAAACATTATCCATATATTTTATCAAGTTGTTTTAATTAGTTAAAAATAAATTAAACTATAAGGACAATCCACATAAATATTTCGTCTTTAAATATACTCATATACAAAACAGCTGCTTTTTGTGGAGAACACATAAGAAATCTAATATAATCTAATGCAATAGGTAAAACCAGATACGGAAAGCGATTTACACCGCGCCTTGGTCAGCGGTAGTAGGCACGGACAGAAAATAGAAAAATGAAATGCAAATTCTTCTTAGTCTTCTCATTTTAGTAAATGCTGCGTATATGTGAGGCTGCCACCTATAGCATCGGATGTTTAACGACAAACCCTTTTCGGCACAATTTTCATTCTTTTTTTGAGGAAAAGGAAACTACACCTACACATGGCAGTGACGTGAAAGGGTTAGACATCTTTAGACTATCATCTGTGTATAAACAACAATTCAGCAGTGTGTGAAAAGGACTTTACATTTATATGCACCAGGTATAGGCTGTGCCACCAGCCAGGTGGCTAGGATTCTCTAAATCTTTCTAAAGCAGGCCTAGGCAATTATTTTCTGTGGAGGGCCAAATCCAAGCTTCACCATATCAGCAGGGGCCATTTTTAATGATTATTTTCATGTCCTATGAAAGCTACAATAGAAGACTTGTTCTTTTTTTGGAGAGGCTCATTTTTGCGTGCGAGTATGGAAGTAGTAGATGTATTTGTCATTATTCATGGGACTTGAACATAAAACTTTACCTGTTATTTTTTTCTTCTACATTTTAATGATGGCACGGGCCAGTAAAAATAGCCAGCTTTTGTCCAGGTCTGTTCTCAAGCGATATAGTGTTATTACTTTCAGAGCCTATACTTGTTACATAATACACAGGAATTGTTTGTAAAAGTTTCATTTAGTTCTTTGTGAGAGAGCTCCTATTGTATTAGATTTAGGTCAGAAGAGATGTTGTGGCATATGACCAGTGATAGAACACTAAAAACAGACAAATTTCTTTAAATAAAAATAAAAACGTGCTGTCATTTCATTTTGGGGACCACACGTTGCTAAGAAGTGCTGTACTCTGGTTGGGAAAAGGAAGCTCTGAGCCTGCATATAGGACATTAAAGTAATGCTCCTGGATCACATAAGCTGCTTGGTTAACAGCAAGGTTGTACTCCTCACCTTCCCTATGACTACTTGCTTGATAAGCTTCCTCAATGTGAACATTCCCCTGTGGGAATGTGCGGTGAGTCGTACGGTTCCCTAAAGCACCAGCACTTCCTCTTAGTGACATGTGTGCTTCATGCTGAATGGCCAGAGGTGACTCCTTTGAGCTGTTATTGACATTCTACAGCTACTCTTTGTCACCAATGGCAGCCTTGAGTCATCAGTGCTAGAAAATGGGCTCAAATTCAACCCCAGGAGAGGACTACACATTGCCACAGCTGTAGGGTTTAGCATATAGTGTTCCACCACCCACAAGCTAACAGAGATTTCAAACAGAGCCTAAAACATGGTATCCCTGCTCATCTGGCTCAAGGGGTACCCTCCAGACATCCATGCTGCAAACCCCGTTCGCACAGCAGGACAACTCCGCACTCCAGCTCTGGTCTGTCCACACTGTCTCTTATAATTGGCTGAGAGCTACAGGCGCCCTTGGATTTATGTCTCTCCCCCCCCCCCCCGGGGGGGTGTGGAACTTTGAGGTTGCAGCAGTGCATGACACAACTATATAACAAAGCACAAAAAATGTCACCCATTCAGGTCTCAGATTAGGTGAAGGCTAGAAAACCTTATCGTTACAACATGAGCTGCCCAGGGGTAGCCAGTTGGCGTTGGAGTTTTTCTTCTATACCTACTTTAAGAGCTTTTTTCCATGCCAGCTTTGAAAATTGTGTAATGTTATTTACAAAGCCCATAAAGAATGGCAGAGTGTACCACTCTTCTACGCAAGTTATCAAATCACTGCAAGTTTTATACTTTTACTATTTTAATTCACTTTAATATGGAAATGTAAGATATATTTTCCCTCTTTGTGACTTATCCAGAGTTTTTAAGTTGGGTTTTTGTCTTTCATTGCAGTTGCTTTAAGGTGCTTTACATACAAAGTAAGAAAACCTTGCAAATAGAAAATTTATATTATAAAGGTACATAGAATGACCTTTTCCTTTCCTGTAGAATATATCCACATTCAGAAAGATGCTGTACAGAAAAACTGGTCAATGAATTTTTAACTTCAACATTATATTACTGTAATATGCCATGACCTTGAACAGGATATACCAGGATTAGAACATGGATAGATTTATTATAGCAATACACTTCTGCTATGTAACTGTTCAAAAGCTTTGTCAAGGTATCTCCAACTAGTAAGAAATAAAGCCAAATGCTTCTTCAAAATACACCTCTCTTTGTAATTGTTTAATGAATTCAGTGTGCCCAGCATACTGGTACATTTTTGCGTGATTAAAACATACACACATTACACACCCACACATTGAAAAACTCATGGGTTAATATGGCTATGACTTATTAACTGTTGGACCACCTTTCAGTATGAACTGAGAAAGAATTCTGATCTAGTGGAAAAAAAGTCAGTGATAGTTCCAAAGCTTAAATTTCAATATGTGACATTTAACAGCCTGTACTGCTTTGTCCACCTCTATCACAGTGAATTGACATTGAATTTAGCACTGGTGAAGCAGATTAAATGTGTAACCAACTCTAAAAATCGTCCTGATTAATATTCAGTTGGTCGTTAGACTGTTGATTTATTATCCACTACGGACATATAATTAGACCCTAATGTAGTCAGACAGTACGAGCGAGGGCGCAAATGTATTTAGACTATTTGAGTGAAAAGGTACCACCATTTCCATATAAATTTACATCAATGTTTCTAGAGATTTTTGATTATGGCAGAAGAGGTATAGTTGTTTCTCAAGCATTTCCTGATGTATTGCTGTATCCCTGAGTAAGATACATATATGACTGGAATCGCTGCATATCAACCTATACGGGCACCACTGTAAGTTACGTAAACTGATAAAAGTCTTCTATATAGAAAATAAACACCACCCACAGCGCTAGATCTACACCCACAGCAGTACTATATGAGGATAGCAAAATGATATTCAGTTATTTTTATTACTATTCCTACCGGTACTGTTATTTATTTTTATTGTTCATTTTCTGTCTTCAGCGTTTGCTATTTTTTTTCCGTTTTACACTTTCTCATCAGGTTATACCACAGTACATATATTTGACATAATAATAATTCAATCTATTTAAAATAATATGCTTATGATCGCTTATTTAATCTGATATACCAGTATGAAAACGATTCGTTCCATTAAACGGTATTTAAAAACACGATAAACGTAGAAAATAAACACATACACACACACACAGTTTGAAAGGCCTGATTGCAATACTTGCGATTAAAACCAAGTTACTGTAACACTACTATGTCAGAATCTCACAGACCATTTAGCATTCGCGTACTTTAATTTCATTAAGCGCGGAAAATGTTTTCCGTCGCGGCACAAAATAAGTGGTTTTCAAAAGGAAATTCGTAGTTTCAGCGTGCGATGATTAATTGCGAACTATTCGCTATGCACTCAAACCGGTACAATACCGTGGTCTTAATTTAAACTACCGCATATATACACAATTTAACTGAATGTATGCCTACACAAACGGTATCTTGGTCGGCTTTCAGGGCATACAAGCAACAATAATATATAGCTTACAGTATATAAAACCACATAAGTCACATGAAAATTAAATGTGATGATAAACCGCAATTTTAAAACAAAATTATTCTCGTCTGCTACATCTGCTCTCTTGGGCTGATAGTAAACACCGATTACGGCCTCAAGATCAATTTAAATAAACCACGCCATAATGCCGTAAATCGAAATGTTCTTTGCACAATGAACACGCAAAGCAGGCTACTTTAACAATCTAGTATGTAGTAAATATAATGTGATTAGAACTGTCAAGGAAGTCCGTGTAACTATAAGTTTACCACACGAGTTTTTTTTACTTAAAGTGTAAGTTCCGCTGTTTACCTGCCTTTTAATAAGGTATTCAAGAAAGAAGTCGAACGTTTATATGAATTACACAAATCACAGACATAGTGCGACGTATAAATGCCGTGGGGATTTTCTTATTCGTCGAATTGTGTTAGATATCAGAAACGTAACTTAAAATGAATCGATATAGTACGATGTGATACCAAAGACAAAAAACATGATCACGTGCATGGGCGTAAGCCAATCGTTTTACCGAAACAGTACCATCCTGTTATCACTTTTAATAAAACTACTGTATTTATTTTACAGATTAGTTTTGCTACTCTTTTTTACTGATTACGTTTTTGTTGGGAGGTATGGTGTCGCTCAATTCTAGCAAGATAACTTTGATTATGAGATACTGGACTTTACACAAGGAAAATCTTAAGTTCGCTTGCTTTAATGTATAGTCGTTTTCTTATCAAATGCTGCATCTATCAGTTACAACTAATTACAACGTTCATTTTTTTTTCTGACGAAAGTTTAAAATATGTTTACAGCCCAGCATTGTTCCATTACTTTTGTTATTTCAGTTTAAACAACATCTTAAAAAAACCGATTTTGTGTTATTACTTTAAGTCATATCCTGTTTCCAAGTTCTGTTGTTGCCATTCAGTGCTCCAGCGCTGGAGTATGTTTCCACCCAAACAGCCTTATTTCGCAAATCTAAAAACTACAACTTAAGCCAATTTGTGTTGCATCGGCACCTCCTGAACCGCCAGCCCTCTCATCCTGCTGGGCTCCCCTTTCATTGCCTCTGTCCCTCTCCATCTTGTTCTCTGTGCGTGTGTGCTCCATAGTCTACCCCCCACCCCAACACTCCCCCACCAGCACCCACCCCCCCTTGCCTCAGGCACTGCATCCAACTGCACGGAGCAATTGAAGGTGACAGGGGCAGGGAGTGAGAGAGGGAGGCATGGCGGGAGGACGCGTCACAGTGTCACCTGGGGCTACACAACAGTGGAGAGAGCAAGGGAGAGAAAGAGGGAGAGGAGAGAAGAGACAAAGGTTGGGGGCTAAGCAAGCGCCTAGCTAATTTGAAACAAGGGGAAGGAGGAAGAAACTTGAGAGAGGCACACAGACTGGAGATTGTCAGGGACTATATTTACCATGGCGATATATATATTTTCATTTATATTGTCTATATGTGCTGTCACTGCTATTCTTCATACATTGGCCACCCTTTAAGCAAATTCATTTTGCCCCCTCACTCCCCCCCCCCCCCCAGTACTGTTTTTTGTTTTTATTTTACAGACTTGATGAAAATGTGTCCCGGCATTGTTGCTATGGTGACCGCTCAACTTCCCCCCCCTCCTCAGTTCATCCCCCCTTCCAGCGGTAAAAAAGAGAGGATGACAGGAATAAACTAACAAGAGACCAAAAAAATTGTGCCCCAAAGCTACACAAATCTTTGTAAGTGTACACGCATGCACACTAAGGGGCACACTCAGACACAAACACACCCTTGTATATACACACACGCTCACGTATGCAGAAAGGTACACTGCACTGTAAATATGCGAAACACAAGACCTCAAGGAACCAAAGAAAAACTTATATAAATATGGAAGCTGCTAATAATGCTTGCACATACAAAAATATTCTGTATAGGACACAGGAAATTGCATGCGTTTGGCTATACCCAGATAATCTTGGATATTGTTCTCATCTTTCCTTTATTTTTCTCACTTGTGTTCTCTCTTTCCTCTCTGTTGTTTGTCACTTTTGCCCCTTCTCTCAGGCAATCCTCTGAAGAAAGTGACAGAGAGAGAGAGGGACAGGGAGAAAGAGAGAGAGAGGGAGCGTAGCGTTTTGTCAACCGGAAATAAAACAAGTTGGCACCCTCCTACCCCTGCCTTATTCGCACGTTTCCTTGTCCCCCATCTCCCTTTATCTGCACAGAGATATTTTTATACCGTTGTCCCTCTTATTGCTGTGTTTTGCTATTCATGTCCTGTTACCAACCTCATTTTCCCTGCATCTGATTATTTGGAAATGGATAATCGGCGTTATCACCGTGCCCTTGCTCTGACAGAAGGGTCAAAGTAATTATGTTACAGTGCTGTGTACAGTATACATGTATGTCATGTCACCATAACGTTACGCGCAATACGCAGCAATGCACATAAAGTATTAATGGTGGAGCTCAGTCATGCAGTATACTATCCAGTCATTGACTGTAAATCTTACCATGATTAAACAGTTATGCACCCCTGATTAAACCCAGATTTGGTTCTCATTCTTACTGCATTACCTACATGTATAGCCACATACATCAATGGAAAATGTCCCCACATCTGACCAAAACTGTAAATGCTGTTTCAGACAGATGCCTCTGTCGTATAAGGGACTCTCTGGCTCTCCTCATTCGCTAAAGTTTAATTTGCTCAGAAATATGCAATACAAATAAGGTGAGTAAAAAATCCAACCCATAGGCATTAATTTATGCGTGTACTGCATACGGCAATTCTGGGTAATTCTCATTAGTTTTGTGCTCTTTTTAAAATGGTCTCTGAGCAAAGAGCAGCTAAGGAAATAGAAGGACAGTGAGATTGTGGAGGGTACACTTTCAGTGGAAAGTGTGGCAAGTTAAGAAAATGTGGACCAAAGCCTGGCACTTCTTCTTTCCCTTGCAAATTTACTAAAAACTAGTCGGCATAGGAGTGATGTGTAGCTCTACTGTATTTTGTCCATTTCCAAATCTGCTCTCCCTCTTTTTTTATGAAATGATCTTTTGTCACTTTTCAAAATGAATTTGCCACATTTTTCTCCCACTAACGAACATCTAATCTATGTGTAACTGCTCCCTGGCTTGTTTCACCTCCCCCTTTCTTTGGCATTAAGTTCAAACTTGACACTGACATTGACTCGCTGTGTCACTCCTCTCTTCCACTTTATCTCTCCTTTGCCCTCTCTGTCTCTCCCTCTCTTTTCTCCTCTCTCTCTATTTCTCTCTCTCTCTCTCACTCCCTCTCTTTCCATCGCTCCGAGGACAGGAATGCCCGCAGACGTGTTTCTTTCTCTCTCCCTCCCTCCCTTTCTCCCTCTCTTTCGCCCTGTCTAACTCTCTCCATCTCTCCTCTCTCCCTGCATCTCTTCTCTCTTTGCACACGTATAGTCCATTGGCAACAAAGCAAGGGGAGAGACGGACAGGCATAGGCGGAACAGGAATAGAGCACTAAGAGAGAGCAGGAAGAACTGGGTTGTGCTTGTCTTGCATTTATTCAAATCATTGCCATCAGTTGGTGAGTTGCTGTTTAATGTTAATTTTGCATATTATAAGTAGTCAAGAATTAGGACAGTTGGAGAAAAGATGAAACAGAGACAAGGAATGTGTGAGACAAGAAGGGACTTTAAGAGTTACCAATAAAGACGGTGGCATGGAGAAGAATTGCACTGAACAACTAGTGGATGGTACAGAGATGTTAGAATGTTAGAGGTTCCAAAAACAAGCATAAACAGGACAGAACTTGATCTTTGGCAGAAGTGATAGAATTTGCATGTTTGTGTGATACTGTTTAATTTTGATATTTACTTTTTGAAATTATGTTTTTACATATAGTTTTGGTTTTGTGCAAAGCAATTTTTAGTAACATAAGTATGTAATTTTGAATGAATGCATCTGAACTTTATGTGTTTGTAGCCTGCTGCATGGGCTGAATGCAGATTTCCAGTTTGACCCTAGCCACTGCCAGTAATATCCAGTTAGTTATATTGACTGTGCATTGAGGGACACACGCTGCTGTATGTGTTCATTATGAATGTGGTGAAATTCCCAAATAGCTGGCAAGCGTGCCAAAACCGGCTGTCACTTTTCGAGTCCAGTGCAGCGTACTCTAGTAGAAAATGTCGTTACCACAATAGTAAGCCGCATTTTCTTTTTCTCATTCTCCACAGGTCTGTTGTTCTCCTCTTGGGCTGGGAAGGACAGGGGTCAGGGGTCAAAGGTAACAGGTCAAGGCAAGGTGCTGATTTTTTTTCTTTCAGGCTGGGGGTTAAATATAATGTATGAAAAATTAACCATGTTAAATCTACAAAGTGGGTCAACCTGGACTGGACCAAACAACTGGTACCATGAATCGAATGCGGTGCCTTCGCAGCATAACACAGGTGAGCTTCTTCGGCAGAAAATAAAAGTAGAGTGTCTATGTGGAGACACAGGCATGCTTGTGTGTATGTTATAGTTTACGTTGCCCTCTTGGACATAGATTACTACATTGGTGACTGGAGTGAGAAGCACCTGGTTCCACTTGGCTGAGCTGGATAGTTCTGTCAGTAGTTCTGTCAACACTGACATGGATTTCTGTACAAATATGAGCAAGAATTTTATCAACCCAGACTCAAGCCCAGACTTAAGCTTTTCCTATTCTGGCCAAAATTGCAATATGCTAAAGAAAAGTCAGGTCTCTGTGGTCCATATAAATTACTGTTCAATCTGTTATTTGGGTTGTTTTTTTGCATTTAACAAGTACTCATACTGTAACTATTTTGATACATATTAAATTGTCTATTTTTTGCAGTAAGTTTCTGCCTCTTGGTGAAAATCTGCTTGAATGACCTGTCCAGTTCAAAGGCGGCCATCTTCTTTGTCTTTCCTTGTTTTGCAGCCGTGCCGGAAGGTTGTGACGTGGAAGTGGACGGAGGAATGGGGGTAGGTGGAGGAGTGCGTGGAGAAAGGGACGACGGAGAGGAGTCTCAACTTCGACTGCAGCTCAAGAGGAAGTTACAGAGAAATAGGACCAGTTTTACTCAGGAACAGATAGAAGCTCTGGAGAAAGGTCCGTTATATATTTTTTATTTATTGAGTTTTTTTTAGGCAATGTCATATTTTCCAAAGTAGCTGTTCAATGCCTGCTCTGCTGACTTGTCACAGGAGCTCCCTGTGGTATCATTTGGAGCTCTACAAAATTATTGCTGTCTAATGTTATGCTATATTGTTATGCTGCTTTTTAAATGGCATCCGCCCCTACGCCGTCCTAAAGATAAATGTCAAAATGACCCACTTCTTCTGCTCTATCAGGTCTGCCCTGTGGTTGAATTGGGTTTTGCTTAGATAGTCCTGGGAGATTAACTTGATTTGGGATTAGATGTTTCTTTGTGCATTGATAACAACTTCATGCATCATGTAAGCTGGTCTGGTCACCACCAAATGCTTCTTGCCTTCAGAATTTGAGCGGACGCATTACCCTGACGTTTTTGCACGTGAAAGATTGGCGGCCAAGATTGATCTTCCAGAAGCACGGATCCAGGTACAGGATTGTCTTCTTGATAAGCTTTCATCCGATAACTGTATTGAAAACGTCATGGCTATTTAATGATCAAGAATATCTGTGAGGGTAGTTACGCAGTCCATTTGCGGATATGGGATGTTTTGGGTTTGTTTTCTTTCTTATCCCACTACCAAGATACTTTTCTGGCTGAATAACTTGTTTTATAACCCAATTGTGACATTGAGTATAGCACAATACTTTCCCAATTTAATATGCAAATCCTGACCCATATGACCATCAGCTGACCATTACATCTGCCCCTCTTGCTGATTGGTGGACAGGTGTGGTTCTCCAACCGACGGGCTAAGTGGAGGCGGGAGGAGAAGCTACGCAACCAGAGGCGGGCAGGTAGCGGCACGTCCTGCTCCCGACCCCACGGCACGCTCGGCGCCTCGTTCGGCTCAGCAGTCTACCACCACCAGCACAGTGCCAGCTCAGGTCCGCATTGTGCCCGGCTCCTGCCCTGAGCTGCCCTCTCACCGCCCAGCTCAGGCACCTTATGAGACCCTTGTGTGAAACTTATCGCCAGGATATCAAAATAATTGTTCTCTATTTTGTAAGATGTGAAAGCTAATGGTACCTCTTATGCAGTAATACAGACTACTTAGATTTTCTCTCAGCTAATTGTCATGGCCCCATACAACAAAATGGATTATGAATTGTTGATGATAATCAGTTTACGTATGATGCACATTTTTATGCATTATAAATACTGCCATGTGCTCTGAATTAATTGTATATTAATTAGCCACATATCTTTAATGCTATGTCAAATGATTAACTAAAATAATGGCTGCTTTACAGTGTGTGCCATGCCTTAGCTGTGGTGAACAAGATGCTCCAAAAAACTGTTTAAATATTTAAATTTGCTATATTTAAATTTGAGACGGCATTTCCAGGCATGCTGTCAGATTATTGTACTGCACTATTTACCCTATGGGTCTTGCTGTCTTCAAGTGAATTGTGCAAATTGCATTAATTTCATATCGCACTGCCAGTGTGTATGAGCTGTAGCATATCCTGCATGTAATGTCGGTGCCCTTCATTTATGAATTTTGGCAGCATTAGTTATAAATATGCCAGTATCTTCACTGCGACTGTGTGCACTGAATTTGCACTTTGCGTTCCTGTCCGTTCCTCAGGCTCCATGGTGAACCGTAACGACTCGTCCCTCTCAAACTACAGCGCGCTCTCAGTCTTCTCCGGGGTCCAGGTGATTTCTGCTTTTATTGCCTCTCTGTCCTGCAAGTGCTTTCTGACATATTGTGATTCAAATGGAATTTGAAAACTGTGATTTTTTTTGCTCAATCTGTGATTACAGTGTGATTTTCAGGATCTGTATATGTATCTCTGGTACTGGATAGGAATAAAATTAAAATCTCAATAATAATATTAACAATAATAATAATAATAATAATTATTATTATTATTATTAATAACATTTTCATGTTTATAATAATGCACGTTGCTCAAAGCATTTTCAATGAAAATAATAAAAATTGCGATATAAATTATACAATTCATGTATAAAAATCTAGAATGAAAATTTAATACAATTAAACAATAAAATACATTAAAATGAAATAAATAGAGAAATTAAACAAGGAATATAAAAAGGCTAACTGAAGTTTTTTAATGGATTTAAAAGAGGAAGCTGATTTAGTCTCTGAATTTAAGTGCAGAGCATCTTCACCATTTTGGCACCCAGGTACATTAACTACAAAGACACATTTCCTGCTCATATTTAGTATTTTAGATCCTAAGAGCTGCTTTGTTGATAGACATAACCGCAAGTCTTGTTGATCACATCATAAATTGAACTGGTTATTATGGCTGACCACTGAATGGGTACAACCGAAAAACCTGTTAGAAAGGTGAAAACTTCCACTGTCATTAGTGACAGGCGTGGTTCCATGAGCGACCCTTGGCCTCATAGATATGTGGCTGGCTTTGTACATGCGGAATAACATGTTTGACAGAGAGATCACAACCTGCAACTGAGGTGTCTGTTTGTACGCATTGACCAGAGTGGAAGGATTAATATAGAGTTAAAAATGAGTATTCTGGAATAAAGCTGATAAAAGATTTATAATATAAGACAAATAAAACAGAAACCAGTTAACAGGAGTTCCAGGTGTATTTGCCAAAGTGTGTGAGCCAATTTATAATGTGAGCAATATCACTGACACTGAAACTAGCTTTGAAGAGCTTTTATTGTGAAGTGTTTTTCAAACAAGGGGTATATTTAAATGGTGTCAGGGTGACTCGGTGGGTGGCCTCACATCTCTAGGGCTGAGGCTATGGATTCCTGTTTGCAGGGGGAGTTTGCCTGATCTTTCAGTGACGCGCCGAATAATTCATCTGCATACTCTGGGTTTCTCCCACAGTCTAATGACATGCGGCTAGGTTAATTGGCATCTCTAAATTGCGTGTTATGTGCCCGGTGATGCACTGGAATCGCATCCTGGGCAATCGCATAGGCGATTAATGTTGCTTATAGCTATTATTATTATTATTTGAGCCAGAGACCCAACTTTTAAATTTCATTAATCTTATCTCTTTACTGTCCTTCTCTCACAATATCCTCACCATATCTCTTTATCTCTCTTCACCTTGTCTGTCTCTTCTTCAGTCTGTGCCCCCTCAATCCGCCCCCTCTTACTCCTGTATGCTTCCTTCATCCCCCACTGCCCCTCGGAACTTTGACTCACCCCCTTATCCCTCTCCTCACCTGCCTCCGCCTCCCTCAGCTAACTCCAGCACAGGTGAGCGTGCCTGTTTATTTGATGCTTTGATCATGTGTTTGAGTCTGCTGTTGGATCTGCTCTGTTCAACGACTGTGGAACTAAGCAGCTCACTTACACATCGCCCGTGTTTCATTCCCCATAGGTCTAATTTCTCCGGGAATCTCAGTACCGGTCCAGGTTCCTGGGAATGAACAGAACTTGGGTCAGAATATGGGTCAGTACTGGACCAGGCTGCAGTAGGATAGTGGGATAGTGGTACACAGGGAGGGAGATGCAGGAGATGATACACAGTGAGAGTAAAGAGAAGCACAGACATGCTCACTCTGTGGAGGAATTCAGCTGCGAGGGAGACAAAACACACACTGGGAGAAACAGCAAAACTTAAGCTGCGGCAGGGGAACCTCATAGCTGTGTTCAGGGAACAATGGTCCCACACCAACACAAACCAGTAGCCTGCTCTGGTTAATTCGGTGTTCATATAACAATCACAGCCCTGCATAAAACTAGTCCTCTTCACGAAAAAAATTATAGAAACTGGTTATCATGGTAATCTACCACCAGTCCTCTGTGAGGTAGACAGATCAAGTTTTGCCTTTACTGTTTAACCTACAGAAACTACTTTTACAAAAATTATTCCTCAGTAAATTTGTGGCCATATTTCAGCAATATATCTCATTCCAAATGTAAAAAACAATTGAATAAGCTCATCTTTAATGCAATGTCCACATTATTCAATGCATACTCCATATATTTAACACACATGGAGTACATCCATGAACTCTGCTCGCCTCATGGTTGTTGACTAGTTGTTGAATTCAAGCTGAACTTTTAATAAATCATTTCTGGGTATGAATATGTAGAATTGCTTCATGCATGCATTGATGTACAGATACTGGAATAGAAGCACAGTTACACATGTCAGGTGGCCAGCCTAATGGTTTTAAATCAAACTGATTTGAATGTTTCAGCAAAATCAAGCATTCCTATAAAATGACTGCAAAACTGGAATTAATTTGATGATTAATCAGTGCATTTATATGGCCGTGTTGTGTAGCTGATCCAATGTATTTTGAAAAATACATTGACAAGCAAAATAATGTCAAGCAAGAAACAATCCCTTTTTGTCTATGCAAAAAAGTAAAACTCCTCCTTTTTAAAGCCAGCTTTCTATTGATCACTGCATGAAAATACCGTAGTTTTGCTTGGGTTCCTGCGCTTTGTCACTAGATGCTGTAAACCTTGACCTTGGCTTTTTAATCTTATCACTCATGGTTATTGGTTCATTGTATATGGATTTGCTACATGGTCAAAAGGCCTACCTTACGGCTACTTTAAATATAAATTAAAAAATTCTCACATTGTGGCTATTAAAAAAGTACATAAATTAAATTCTGAAGCTCTATTCACATGGAATGAAAATGGAAGATTTGGGTTGGTATCATTTGGGTCTATATGAAGGGACCAGCTAAAGTTTTTTCTTTAAGGCATTTGTCGCTCTATTTGTCATGGGTTGGCAAAATCATTGATACACATACTGAATGTCTTTGCGATGCGAATGGTAACAGGCTTAGGAAGTACACAACAGTAAATTATTATAAAAGATAAAAAAGACAAATTAAATTGTAAAATATGGCAAGACTTACAAGAGCCAACTCTGGGCATCTGGGATCTGTCAACATTTGAGTCAACTGAGGCTTGATGTTGGAAGAGTTGGGAACCAAATGGTATGGAGTGAAGTACTCCTCACTCTGCACAGTTTAAATTTTGTGAAAGGAGGAAAACAGGGTTGTCATGAGCGCGACCTGTAAAGAGAGCATCGGCAGGGCTCGGGACGTGCTTCAGAATCGGTGTGTTTCTGCACCGGCTTAATGTTACGGCTGAGTGACAGAGTGGCATTTATGATGGGCACGTGATTATGGTGCTCCCCTCAGACCTTTTTCTTCTGACACTCCTTCTTTTGTAGGGGCTCAAACTAGCATTTTTGCACGACAGTAACTACAGATGAACATCAGTACATTGACTTGGCTCACAGTCATCTCTGTTCTCTTTTGAGGAGTTTCTTGTTGATATGTGCAAACAGGCAGATGATGGATGATCTTTCTATATTGTTTCTATATTGTTCAGTACATTTCTTTGTGTATAATTGAGATTCCAATATATACACTATATTAGCAAATAATATAGTTCTACTGACTGACATTTGAAAGAAAATAATTTTTTGCTGTTGACTGCTTCAGTTTATTTTATTAATATATTAAAACTAAATACCACTGTCGACCCCAAGATAGTAAATGCTGAAATAGATAGATGCAAAACATTTTTTTTAATTGTTCATAAAGAAGAAAATATGTTCAAATTCTTGCTAAAACTGTTGATGCTAAGTTGCCAAATGCAATAGAAGGTAGAACTAACTAAAATACAATCAGCCAATAACAATGAGCCAGAATTAAAAAGCCAATGATAACCAAATACTGACACCAGCCAGTAAAAAAGAGACTCTCAGGTTTGCTAGTACTCAAAAATGAATAGAGTTCCATTCAGCCAAAAAATATTTTATAACAGAAAAATGACAATCATTAGTATTGGCTGAAATTTTTGAGAGTCACTTAAGTGTGTAAAGCTGCCGATGATGACAATCAAGCATGGATCTTTAACAGCGAATGACAATCAAAAACTGAATAATCTGAATGAAGGATGTTCCTCATTTTCAGCCATCCAGAGGTGAACTTTATATTGGATAAATATGTTTTGCTGCAGCTGCCTCTAATTTCTATACACAATGTTTCCAGTCATATCATACATTATATGATTACATCAAAAAAGAATTTTCTCTCACTGAGACTAAACTTTGCTACAAATGATACGTTATATTTTCAATTTGTTGCTTAGCGGTGTCAGTATAGTTCTTGCCAGGTAGCTTTACAATGGTGTGAAAAATGGAATCGACATGAAATATGAAAACAAAGACTTTTTGTTCATTTCTTCTGACTGGAATCATTAATATTATGAATATTATGTTGGACCGTATCTGGCCTTTCTCAGCATCTCTGTTCAGTTTGGCATTTTCTCCATGCATTTTAGGCAGATTCCCTGAATTTTTGGATACAGAAGGTCCAAACAACATTCTTTGTTTAAATGAGAACGACCTTGTTTGATGGCTTTCTGGGAGCAATATGTTGTCTCACAATTGTCTATCATTTTTCAACTGAGTTCATACCTGGTCCATTCCCAGGCCAGGGTAACAAGCGGATATTCTTAGCTCCCAGGGATTGTTTCGCAGTCAGTGTGGCACGGTGCTTCATCTTGCTGGAAGATGTCACTGCTTGGAAGTGGCTTTGAAAATACTATGATAGTATTTCTGGCAGCATCTTCTCCAGAGCATTGATGTATAAGCCATGTATATAGCTTTCATGTGGATTTTTTTGGGGGGTAGGGGTGGGGACTTTTGGGTCAATTCTGCAATCCAATATGTGTGTAATATATATATATGTAAAAAATCTCTCAATGTGTCCTCCCTGCCCATCACTGAATCTACTGTGTGGTATTTCATTCGGTTTGTCTGGCCAATATTTATGTTTATGCAATAAGAATCAGTAACGTCGTCACTGAAAGGAATTGCAAAACTACTATTATTAGCAATAAGCTCATGTCATCGCTGTGTGATTCTGATATTTTTTACACCACTGTACTTTTTTCCTGTTGACTGAAATTTAATTATTTTGTTCTTATTTGTTACTGCAGCTTCATGTTAAGTGTGTCAGACTGTGACATGATCTAAGTTAATCTTTGTTTTTTTGTGTTTTTATTGTTAAACTTTTTGCAAAACAGTTATGAAATAAAAGTCTAACTCTGTGGAAATGTATTCGACCAGAAGTTTTTTTTTGTCATTGAAAATTTTAATTGCACAAAATAGCAGAAATTATCAAAGTAACTGACAGTACAATGCTTTAGATAAGCAATGGAATTAAATAGTAAAATGTCAATAATGATGAAAGAGGATGACAAGCAAAGGACTAATATAAACTTAACTACATTACTTTTCATAACAGTGCAGACTAAGGGGAGAAAGACTTTTTCTCAGTCAATCTCCAGTTATATTTCCTGCTTACGTGACTGTAAGGCTTTCCTGTTTTTGTATCTCTACTGAAAATACTGTAAAAACAAACATGCAATTGCAATGACAGGAGGCTCACATTCTTCCCGAAAGACAAGTACAAAGATACATGAGATTTCATTCCTGTGGATGAATTTTTTGACTGAATTAATTAATTTTTCATTAAGTTCCCTGTTGTCTGTGGAAGAGACAACACATAATGGAAAGCATCTTAAATGTTTAACAAAGAAAATGTTACTACATGAGTCTGGAGACCACAATGGTTCCACAAAGCCTTTTTTCTTTGGAGCTTCAGACTCTGCACTTACTTCGTTCTGCTTACTGATTTACAATATATGGTTGCAACAGTTTGTTAAAATTACAAATATTTTTTTTTTGCCACACATATGCACAACATTCATTTCCTTTTATACATTTTACTGCACTCTTCGTTCTTGTTTTCTTATATGTATCTGAAGCTCTATCTTAATTCATTCTCAACAGGAAAATGATGAGTATCATTTGAGCTGAGGCTAACAAGCTGTGCAGTTAATTATTGAGATTGAAAAAGATAATGAAAATTGGATTTTTGTAGATTACTGCAAGGGAATCATATAAATTATTCCCTCTGGATTCTATTGCAAACAGGCGGTCCTGAAATTCATTTTATCTGATTGTACATAGAGTCTATTCTTCCGATCTGTGTTCTAGCTTGATAATTGTTCTTGACTCCCTCTAGCATCTAGTATGCTTCTTTAACATTTCATATTATTTCAATTGAGTTAATATCTCCTAAATTATAGCCTGAGCTTATAAAAGATGGTGATGAAGAGAGTTTGATTGGGGGGTGGGCAACTTAATAAAATATTTAAAAATTAATAAAATATTTCAGGTCTATTTATTGAGGAGATAAATTAATCTAAATATTGGGGAATTCATGTCCATCTGTTCATGCTGGTTCCTACACTCATACATGTAAAGATCTCAGTTAAATTAATTTGGATGCTGTACGCACCTGGCCATTCCTAAAACTTTATTTATATGAATTTCTCCAGTTTTGCCTTAAGCATTTAGTTTGAAAACTCATGTTCCCACTCCATAACAGTCTTCTGTTTCACTCTCTGTCTTGTGTGTTGTTGTTTCCTGTCACAAAGGAAGGGCCTCACCCACCAACTCTCCCTATTGGCCTAGATTTGGTCAACTGTGATTCTGGGATAGATAAAGCCAGAGGGGGAGATAGATAATGTGCTCAGGAGACACAGAACAGGAGATATAGAGAGGACAGAGCAGAGTTTTTGGAAGAATGTGAGAAACAGTGCGACAGCCTGTTTAAGAGACAACACTGTGTCTCTCCTTCAATAAAATACCATGGACAAAAAAATTGAGGAACAAGGGTTCAGGTAAGTGCAGAAAGGGATGAACAGCAACTGCAAACCGATAAGGGTAAAATCATAGGCTATACATGTACAGGTACTTGTTGCATAGATTGGAAGAAACATAAACCCATCACAATTGGTAAATATGATTATAAGTACTGTTATCACACAGCTGTCACTTTTGTTGTTATTAATTAATGTTATATGCATTGAACTCATTTTCAGCTGCATTTTGGCAGTTCATACTTATCTCACATTCAGGTTCCAGGGTTAATATTCTGCAACATATGGAACGGACAACAAACCTGCACGATCCTACTTCTTGCCACCTGATCTCCATCAGTCTCTCCATCCTGTCTCTCCCAATCCTTGTACCAGTGTTTAACTTTCCAGGGACACTGGACAGAGCTTGGGAGGGGCAGGACTGAGGGTTTTACACGGTATTGAGGGATCAGTACTATTTCAGAGATTAGTCAACATATACATTTGTATTACAGATACATTGGCGTTAGGGTACAGTGCATAGAGATTAGTGGTTCTACATAATCCAGATATATGTCTCACATTTTTGTGATTGTCGATGCTATTCGTTATGTTTACTAATAAACACTACATGTCAAAAATTATGTTGTGTCTGGTGATTAATTTTTGCTTGTAAAGTGCTAATCACATATGTTACTGTAATACTAACATAATATTTAGTTGGTTTCTCGTAACATTACAGTGATACATGTATCGGTCTAATTTCAACAAATAATTTTGTGAATCCTTAAAGGTTCAAATGGAATAGGGCAGTTCTCTCTATTAAGAGGCAGGTAGCGTGCGGGACGCTTTTTATTGCCGCTTTAAGGCGGTCAAACAGGACCCATGTCTGACATGCGCAGACCTTGAAAGCAGGAGACGAAAGAGAAACTGTAAATCCGAGAAATTACTGGGGAATTCATTTATTTCAGTTCCCCTCTTAATCGTTTATAATGGGGAATAAGTCCAAACGTGGCGGTGACGAAGGTAGGACATGTGCTAGGAGAACAGCCTGCGTAGTTTAATGCATATCGATACTTTGCTAGATAATCTCTTGATCGAAACACGATTAAAAAAAAGTTTAGTGTCTCCAACTTTACCTAAACTTGTGCCTAACTTGGTTTTCGCTCGCGAAGATACCTCATATGTATACATCTGAAAATCTAGTTTTCTAGCATGTCTTTCGTGACTTCTTAACGTTTACAATGCGGAACAAGTGGTTATTATTAAAATATAGACATATACTGTAAGGCTACCTTGACTCCTGGATCACATTGCTTCACCGAAACACTCTCAGGTTAGTAATTAACTCATTTTGGGTCGTTCATCGTAAAAGATCAAACTGCGAGCCATTTCGATTAAACTGTAGATTTCATGCCAGAACGTGTGTCTAAGAGCTTAGAGTTGAAGATCCTGTCTGACAACATACGGTTGCATTGCATTGAATTATCTACAGTGCAACTGACTGGATCTTGACAGCCCTACTGTAGAAAGGGGACATTGTTTTGCCAGTTATTATCTTTCACGTCGGAGCTCATCCGACCTCCCCCAAGCGATTTTTAATCATCTGTTTGTATTTTTTCCAGGTTCAGGTAAGACTGTCATATGCCTAATGAATATTGCGCGAACGATCATTCAGTGCTGTCTTAATTCTCTTATATTAACCGATCTATTTAAGTAATTAAAAACTGGTTTGGACTGAAAGAGAGAGTTCACGTGCTATTACGCTGTTTGTTGTTGTAATTATGCGAACCTAAGTTATTAATAGGCTCAAGCTAGGTGAGTAAATTCTTCACCTGTGCAATTTACAGTATACTGTCCTTGAATAGGTTAAGATGCTATCAGCTGGATTTTCCCGAAGTGAACAGACGTAATAACGGTTATGGATTCATCATGTGAATTAAAATCAAAGTATTTCACACAGATCACAGTAGGAAATAACCGCCGGAGAACATGTTTTACACTGTTACAGGGTACATCTAGTGGATGTTTTTTTTTTTGCAGTGAGTGAGCTTTGTAAGGAGTAATTATGAATCTGGTCATAAAGAGTACGACTTCAATTTTTAGAGGTGGATGTGCTTGCATTTGTAAATGTACACTCTTTAATGTTCAAATCGTATGAAGTTCGATAATCCGAAAAACTATACAATTACGATTATGAAGTCTTAATATATATCGCACTAAAAAGTATTACATAGTCTCTAGAATTAACGCTATGTTAATCTCTGTCTTTGTAGAAGTCATAACTCTGTTATTGCTATGTATATTGCTCTCTCTAGATGGATTTGTATACAAAACGCAAATGTACGGCAGTCACAGCAAAAAAAAAAAAAACATCGCCGAACTTCTTTTTTTTTTTTTTTAAAACTTTGTACTGCTTCTTAAGAGTGTAGTGTGTGTTGTTGGGCGACAGAGACAGACCAATGAGTCCGCGTACTGACGAAATGTCAGCATTCATTAAACACACTTGACCGCTGTGGCAGGTGAGTCTGATGTCTGAGTGTTAATGACAGCTTGCCTTCAGCAGACTGGGGACTGGATCCAGTTGTGCTGATTGTGTCTGCTGTTCCAGAAGCATCATGATCTCGGTACAGTTATCTGCTCTGCGAACCTTGGATAATCAGGTGTTTTTGTGCTTGTTTGCTTGTTAAATTACGTTTTAAATTCGTTTACTTAATTTGTGCACCTTTAACAGTAGTACAATGCTATTCATAAATTCAGATCAATCAGCCTTTTTTGATACCTGAATAATATCTGAACTATTAAATGATTTAGGTAAATACATTTCAGGATTAAATTTAAAATCATATTACTTGTTGTGGAGCGGCATGGCGATTCATTGGCTAGTACTGCTGTCTCACACCTTGGGGGCTGGGGATTTGGTTTCCATGTCCACTTTGTGCTTGTGGAGTTTGCAGTGTTCTCTCTGTGTCTGGAGAGTTTCCTACCATAGTCCAAAGACTATGCCAAATCGGCATCTCTAGTTTGCTCATGGGATGTGATTGCCATTAGAAGGTGGATGGCATGAACACACCTCTAGAAAAATCTCCTTGAAATATTTGGATATGTCTTGTCACCAAGAGCTTAGCACTTATAATTACTATTTTGTTTGTCTGTTGCACAGTGGACATAGGAGAACTTTATCTTGAGCCATTGTCTATCTCTGTATGGTTGGTATAAGAATGATACTCTAGTCGATTTGACCTTAACCTGACTTGTCTGGGATCCAGGTAGAATGTTTTTGTTATAATGTTACAATAACTCACTGTTATTTTAAGTGACTGCTAAATGGATGAAATTTTATTTCATTTGGGTTATTCATTTTTAAACTAAAAATTCTGCCTTGTTGTCAGTGCACTTGTCTGTGGCCAAGTACTGAATCTTAGATTACAATTTACAATGCTTATTACAGCAGCTAAATGGCAAATATTTTACAGATGGGGCTTCAATTTAGGGGTAAGTGTTGCCTTTGGCAGTTTTTTTCAGCCACTGTATGTAATTATCTTGGCTTGGTTTAGCATGATGTACTCAATATTGTTTGGCGTATCTATTGAAATATTATCGTAAACCCTGCTGTCAGTTTCCATATTATTGTTCACGGAGGCAGTATGCTGTCAGAAAATGTTTATATTCAGGGGAGCGGTTGATCGCTATTACGCTATTAATAGCGATGAATGATTGCTTTGAATGACTGAAAACTAGAACATGTACAGTATATTCCTATACAGTAATTAGAAAGTGGTCCTCTGGATTTGTGATATTACTTAAGGAATGTGAGGAAAAATAAAAGGAAGTGGTACCTTATGGCATCCAAGTTGGGGATTACCTCCACTGCAGGTGACACATGTGGTATTGTACAACTCTGGAAACTCAAAATATCTAATACCTTGTAGTCACTCTAGATCATTTCTTTTTTCTAGGATGTAACATTCCTAAGTGGCAAAGGCAGAATTGGTATCAGTATACTCAGCTGATGTATTCAACAAAATGTCATTTTCTATGTTTATCACTGCAGTGTCCATATAAAGTAGTATTTGGTGATTCTCATGCTTTAATAATCCCCTTTTTTCCAGTATTGTCAGCAGTGGAGATTCAGCCTACATCCTTTCCCATGTCTAGCTTCCCTTCTCCCGGTGACTCCATCTCTCTGCTGGAGGCCAAGGAAGACACTCGGTTGGTGCTGAATGCTTTTCTTCGGCAAACTCTCACCCTTCCTCATTCCCAGCGCCCTGGGAGGGTTGGTGGTGCATACAAAGACAGCAGCAAGTTCAGGTACAGAATTTCCCAGTCTGCTGTCCTCACCGCATTCACAGTGTTGCTTGCATAGCTCATTACATTATATACCCTTCTATCCAAGTAATGGCTAATAGGAATAAAACACTGGTGTAACAAGGATGGAAGATGTAATGAAAGCAGATACCTCCACACACATTTGAATTAAGTAGCCAGCATCTTATCTTGCCTAGGCTAACATATGCAATTTCCAGACAGCTTTGCTTGCAGCTTTGCCGTTTATTTTTGCTATAAAAAAAATTACAATATCATTCCTAGCTGGTCAATTCTTTGGCAAAAATGAAGTACATAAAACATATAAACAAATTATGACACAAGACAAAAAAATTTAGACATGAACATAAGCTATAATACAAAAGAACCCTTGATTTTAAGAAGAGATGCCACAGATTTTCATAGATAGGTGGTCTTTAAAACATGTTTGCTCAGAGTGCAATCTGTCAGGATGACAATGCCACCATCCACGGCATATGAGGACACTCCCAGTGGTGTATGGTCATGGAAATCACATGAATTATATGCTTTGGCTGTCACATTCAATAGATTTTGACCCAAATGAACAGTTAGGGAAGATGTTAACCAGCAACAAACCATAAAATTATGGATTCTTCATGGAATAATGGTGTCAACATCTGTCAAGCAGAGACATGTAGCTTATATACTGAGGTGCACTGAAGTTGATTGGGGGCAACCCCAATTATATGTTTATTGCCAAGTGAAATGCTCTGCATAGGGGTTTATACATTTGTATATTCCTCGTTTCTCTTATGTAGAAAGTACATTCATATGTTCTTGGTTTGCTTTTCAGAATAGATTGCAGTTGTATCTTGGTTTCTTTTCTTTTGTATAAAAATTAGAATCTTTTTCAGTTCTTAATTCTGCCTAGGCCATAGTGCCATTCCTCTCTTGCCCACAGACTTGTTAATATCAGATATTCATCTTTTATTTCTCATCCATTTCAGTGCGAGTAAAAAGGAGAACCAAAGGTGGGTGGACGATGGCTGGGACTCTCTTGATGAGAAGATCAGTAATGCGGAGGAGAAGAAACATGGCTTTAAAGACCTAATTCAGAAGAGACTGCGTCGCCGGCCCCTCACGGGGTCAGTGCATCAGAAGAAGGATACCCCAAATGCAGAACCGAAAGTGGAACCAGTGCAAAAAGATGTTAAACCAGAGCTACCCAAGGTCAAGGATTCTGAGAACAGCCACAGCTCTAGTTATAAGTCTAAGTTACCTAAGCATGAAGTAAGTTCTAGATTTCTTTGGTTTGAATTATGCTTAAAACTATATATTTATATACCATTTGTTCAAAAACTTGAAAATGATGACGTTGATGACAGATTATGATACTTTTATTAATGTGTTTTCAGCTACTGTAGGGTTATGTGTGCCACTCAATTCTTTCCAGCCAGAAGACGGGTTTGCATCCACACCTTCCTCGGATGACGAGAGCGAGAGGAAGGACAAAAAGACAAAAAAGAAGTTGTCAGGCTTCTCTTCACTGATACGCAAATTCCGACTGTCCAAGAAAGAAGATCACCACGACGAGAGCTCACGCCCTAAGAGGCCCATTAGCCTTGCAATTTCGTCAGTCAAAATACCTACTGATCCGGCCACTGCATCTCCACACTCTCCTTCATCTCACCCTCCTGAATTCTATGAAGAAGTGGCAGAAACCCTGGACAAAATTGCTCAGAAACACATTGTGACCAAACCAGCATGGCCATCCCCGGATAGCCAGCCCACAATCACAACAGAAAGTGAGAATGATTACTGTGACTTTAATGCTGGTGCTACGGTCAGATGTTCACCAACCAGCACTTTGCCGATGATCCTAGTGGGCCTGTTTTAGCTGGGTATAGCATGGAAAAATTATATGAAATATAAATTAGATCTAGTTATATTAAAATCACATAATCAAAAATTTATCCATAAACGTTTATATTTATTTTCTGTCTAAATCACCCCAGTTAATTGCATAAAATAATTATTCAGCTTTAAATAAGTTTGAGAACACTTTACAGGAGGGGGCACAAATAATATAGTATTATGTTATTACATATATATTAATTAACAACAAACTAATTCTTAGTTACATATTAAGCTGATGTTAATTTATCATTAATGACAGAAGGGAGTTCCTGGGTTTGGTCCTGGGTCCTTCCTGTGTGGAGTTTACACAGTTTCCCCATGTTTGTTTGGGTTTCAACCGCAAGCAATGGTTTCCTCCAACAGTCTAAAAGCATGCCGGGCAGGTTGATTGGCAAGTCTGAATTGGCCCTGTAATTGTATGGATGTGTGTATGTATGCCCTGTGGTGTTTTGCCGACTGCCCAGGGTTGGTTCCTGCCTGCGAACCCTTGTTCCCGGATAGGCTCCCCCCGTCACACCATTTAGGATTAAGCAGGGATGGATGGAATCATGACTCCAGTCTTATCTCAAGTAGCAGCTATATGTTTGTGACTTGCACATGATTTGTACTTCAGTAGTAACTAACTATTATTTGTGCCCCGTCAAGTAAAGTTTGCTTATGTTTCATTGCCACAGCTGCAGTTACTTTTATCAATCCATCTACATAAATGTGTAATTTTCCTAAAAGATCCAATACCATGCAGTGCTATATGTATGAAATCAAAGATAAAATGGCAGTTTTTAAACAACAGTATTTGCGATCAATTTGCAAAGTAGTTTTTCTGCTGTAAAGGGGCAGCATGTGGCTCAGTGGGCTAATCCTGTGTGCTATAATCCCAAGGTCACAGGTTCAAACCCAGCCTCAGCATGTCTGTGGGTTAAAAAAATTAATTATTAAAAGATGGTGGTTCCTGATGGTCCTTGTCTTGTAGCAACAATGTTTGCTTTCCAATGGTATTTCAGCTCTGGTCTATAATGACGGCTCTCCAGTATCTCAGATTTAAAACAGAATATTTTGTGACTGGTGTGTCATTCCTGTTAACTGGGAGGAGTGACTTATTTTTGTATTTAATATTGGGTTTTCTCTCTCTAGGCAAAGACAAGGAGGCAGTTGTGAGGCAACTAGTTGATATTCTATCAATGCAAGGGGAAGCCATTAACAAGAAGGTATGAAAATCAAATTCTTTGGCCAACCATCTGCATCCCCCATGGCTAATTACTGTGATTATATATAACAAAAGCATTTATACCTGATCGACTGTCAATCCTGTCGACTTGCCCTCACAGATCAAAGAAGACCCATTTCTGAAATCGACGCTGGCCAGTCTCTCTTATCCGTCCTTTGCGAAGTTGCTCGACATGTTTGCCGATGAAATCGAGGCTCCGGTCCCCACCCAGTCTGACAGTACCACGTTGTCCCACATTGCGGTGACGATGGAGGCGTCACGGCGGATCCTGACAGCCAACGGCACACAGAGGATGCAGGGCTATGCGGAACGCTACATGCAAAAATTTGTCCCCTTGGTGCAAAGTCAGGGTGGATGGGTGAGTTGCCGCCTACTTCCCGTGTACAGCCTCGGCTTGTACTCAATGGCCTTTCTTTCTGGTATATCATTGATCATCATTTTGCCATTTAATCTTCAGGAATGTACGTAATGCTAAGCGCACTTATATAAGCCCAGTATGATATCATGTAATATTTGTCATTTATCATTACCATTATTCACACCTACACTTCCCAACTAAAATTCTGGCAAAATTTGCTATTAATGCCTATCACTGCTGTACATTTACAATTGAAAAAAACCCACTGTGAAAAGCCAAAACAATTTAGAACATTTATAATCTTCTATCACATTTGATTTATTCTTTTTATTTATTGTTTTATAATCCAAAGGGGAACGCAGCATATTTGAAGCCTCTTATACCATTCTTTAATACACATTCTAACAGCAGTATATTCGCTGGAATTTAAGTTTCACCACAAGGTGTCTCCAATGTTCTTGAAAGGATGTCTGAGTTAGAACACTGAGAACAATGTTTTTTTCTTAGTGTTTAAAAAAAATTTAAAAAAAAAGTCAATAGAGCTGTCTCTGACTTTCTTTCCATTTTCTTTCCAGGAGAAGATAGTCCAGTTGCAAAATGTTTCTGAGTTTGATTAACTAAGAAGACTGGTAGAACAATAATCTTCTTCTGAACTGACATGAATTGACTGGAACAACCAAGGGAAATAGTTGGTGATCCTCCTTACACATTTAACTGCTATTTGGTACTATTGTGCAATAATATTGATTGATGTTGATGTTTTTATACAAAAATGTATGTAGATACTGCATTCACAAACTGAGATGGCAGATTTTTATATTGCAGTACAGTGGCTCTGTGGCCTCACTTCCAAGGTTGTGGGTGCAATACCCCTATGTTTAATGTGCGTTAGTTTCCTCTTTCTGCTTCGATTTCAGTTTCCATCAGTGTCTATATGTGTCCCCAGATGAACTGACACTCTTTATAGAGTGAATGTTGCCCTGTGGTATATCCTGCCATTGTCTCCATGCTCAGTGTAACACAGCTTTCAATAACTGACTGTAAAATGTGAAATTAATGTGAAAAATACATTACAGGGTCAAAACACAGTCAAAAAAATCAAAGAAATCAGAATCATAGTGTTGGGGAAACTGAACATTATTCCCTGACACCGTCAAAGAATGCTGTATCTGTAACATAGGCATATAACACATGTTTAGAACCCGTTACTCAGTACAGTGCTGCAGTATTATCCCAGAAAGTACAGGGCAGGAGGCACATATCGTCCTAGGTGGGATACCAGCACATCACAGGTCTCACACACTAGGGGCAATTTAGAGACTCTGCTTACCGGGCTGCATGTCGTTAAACAGGTGATCTGGGGTGAACATTCAAACTTGAACACAGCACTGGGATTCGGTATCTAACCCAAAACCCTGGAGGTGTGAGGTTTTACCCACTGAGCCATCATGCCACTGATATGTGACTGTAAATAAATTGTATATAAAGCATCTAAATACCTCAATCAGGTACTGTGAGATTGAAGGATGGATGGATGGATGGACTGATAATATATAAAAATACATACGACAGATTCAATTCAGTAATTGTCTTGATGTTGGAAGAAAACAACGACAGTGTTGTGGACCCAGTGAGCACAGGCCATGTATTGTTTATGGTGTTCAGGTGTCTGTAGAGTTTGCTAGGTGCAGTTTGGAAATGAGAACATGATTTAATTGTCTTTCCAAGATATGGTGACCTATTCAAAAACTTAGAAATGACTCTAAGAGTTATTCTTTACTCTGTCAAGAGCTGTTTCAGTTTTGCTGTATTTCAGTCATGCGTCTTGTAAATGTAAGATCAGCAGAACGTCTGATCGACACATCACTCTCAAAAGGTTGAATGCAAACTGTTCATGTTTAAATTTTTTGTTTTTCATCAGGTGCTTCATCACAGATCACAGCTTTTTAAGAGACACATAATAGTTTTTCTTTGTGCAATTAATTATTATTTATTATTATTAATTATTTAAAGAGAAGTTTGTAATACGATTATAATAACGATCTTATATTGTACAATCACACTTATGTCCATGATAACCCATGCATTTGAACTCCTATTACTGCCTTTTCCCAAGCATGCATTGGTTAACCTCTGGTATTTCAGTATTATATACATTTTACCTACTGTGCCTTTTAGTAGAGAAATACTTCATTCTCACAAAAAGGAATTTAGTTGAGCATAGTTAACAAATAATTCCCCAAAAACAACTGACACCTGTTTGAAAACATGGTTTTTATAGTTTGCTTCTATACTTGTTTAAGTAATGGTGATTCCTATATATATATATATATAGTTCATGGGAGTTATACACACACACACACACACACACATGCTGGCACATCTATATAATTGGTCACAACACCCTTAACCCCTACCCAGCCCTAACCATAACCAAAAGTAACCAAATAAAAAAATTCACATACATAAACACACACAGTCTATATTTTTGGGTCATTGACAGGAAAATTCTGTAATCTTTGAATAAGTCTGTTGATGAGAAGAACAAAAGTTTAACATAAGAACATAAGAAATATACAAACGAGAACAGAAAAGGCTTCTTTGGAAGGTTCGGCACATTTTGGGGGTATAGACAAGTCAAATCTGAATCCAGCATTTATGAATTGGTCTTCATTTCATGAGAGACAAGCTCACTCCATTATTCTTAAACAGCTGTAGTAAGACAGAAAGTTTGACCATCCTGCTCCCCCTCTCCATCGTCACCCACTGGGGGCAGTAGAGGAGAGGAGAGGGAGGCTGTCAGGGGGTCGCTCTCCCCACCATCCTTGGTGCTCTGTAACAGAGGCACTTCTACCTTGTTATCTGCCTCATTCTCTCCCAGATTTCCTCCTAGTGGCTCAGCCTTTCCTTCCTGGATTGTTGTGAAAGTACTCAGCACCATCTGCTCCTCATTCCCTTCTTTAATTTTCTCCTGCACCTCCTCTTCCTCCTCTCCCCCCTCCTCCATTTCCTTTTCTCCTCTGGCAGGCATAGGGCCAGCCCAGGCATCGTTCACTGGGTTTTTCTTCTTTTTGTTGTAACTTCCTCCATTTTTAAAGCTAGTACTCAAATTTTCACTACGCTTCTTCTTCAAGAGCCTGACAAGAATGCATATAATTCCTCCACCCATACAAATGATACAAAATGTGATAATTATGACCCATAACCAGGTCAATTTATCAGCTTCATGTGAATCTTTGACATCTGTGGATTGAACCTTAATTACAGTGAAAGTTGCAGTTGTGGTATCTACATCAGTCTTGTGCGTTTTTTTGTCCAAAGAGACAGAGAAATTACGAGCATCAGATATATTTAATTCTTGAGGTCCACTTGTTGGAGAATCAGATGTTCTAAAATGCTGACGTCCACTTGTTGTAGAATCTGATGTTTTAAAATGTTGAGGTCCACTTGTTGTAGAAGCAGATGTTTTAAAATGCTGAGGCCTACTTGTTGTGATGGGAGCAGGGACTGTTGAAATATGCAACGTTGTGTAATTTTTAATAGTTGAAGTTCTTTTAACTTGTGGTCCAGACTCAGTTTCCTGGAAAACAGATAAAGTAGTTGTTGAAATTGGGAGAAGTGTTGTTTCAGGAACAGGGTGAATGGTCGTTTCCGGGGTTTTAGACTCTGACAGAGGTGCGCTTGAAGTTTCCAGGTGAGTTAGGGCTCCACTGTCAGTTGGAGGTAAGGTGATATTTAGATGCTGGGTCACTGTACTTGGACTCTGCATGTATTTTGTGAGTTGTGATTGGGTATGCAGAGCTGGCTTATAATGCTGTGTTGTGGGTATGAAGGTCTGAGCAGGGAGTTGAGGAAAGTTTATGAAGAGGAAGGGTGTTGTCAAGACAAGTACTGAAATAAACATTCTTCTGAGGTCTGTGATCCAGTGGTTACAGAAAAGAATGTTTAATGGTTTCTCACTAACTGAAGTAACAAAGAATTATTAAACATAACAGTTATATGACTTCCAAATTTTGGTTTATCTGAGAGAACATCTCTGTCATTTTTGCATGAAATGGAAATAAATTCGATTTCATCAATAATAAAAAGAGCCTTGGTTGTTTGTATATGAAAACTGCAATGTCTGTTGTATTCTCCTTTTGATGTACTCTAATAGTCCCTTAGTCCCGCTTCCACAGTGTCCACAGTGGCGCTCTTTCCAAGGCTTTTCTCAGTTCAAAGTTCACCATCACGTCTCTCTTTAAAGCTTCTTCTTAGACTGGACCACTGAGGGAAAGAAAAGAGGAATATTCTTTTAACTGGAGAGACTGCCATTGGATCACCTCTCTTATAGCTAAGCTTTGCTGAATGTCTAATCTGTCATTGTTAGCTTGGCAGAATAGCCACAGCACCGTTGGACCCCTCAACAAGACCCTTAACCCCCGAAAAAAGCTCCAAGGGCACCAGATAAATGCCTGACCCTCTACTCGAACCCCCACTTTTACCTGTATGTATAGTATGTATGTCTCAAAAAAGGAACGCAAGATGCACACATGCAGAAAGAAGCATTCAAATATACCTATACTCATACATGTAAAAATGGCAATCATTTAATTATGTTTTATTTTGTTGTACATA
Source organism: Mormyrus lacerda (assembly GCA_015163995.2). Taxonomy (NCBI): domain Eukaryota; kingdom Metazoa; phylum Chordata; class Actinopteri; order Osteoglossiformes; family Mormyridae; genus Mormyrus; species Mormyrus lacerda. The sequence continues at coordinate 32,954,378 of JAABNX020000106.1, read as the reverse complement.
TATAAAAAGCCTAAAAGTATAGAGAATACAAAACAATGTCACTAAAAATGTAAGCTACACAATGTCATATTTGCATTGTCTAATTTAAATGAATCAAACATATACATGTAAACTCCCTAAAATAAATTAATTTTGTCGCAGATTTTCCATATTAATCATATTCTTGCAAAAGTTCTGTTGAAGTAACAAACTACTTGACACACTGAAAGTTACACTATACCAAAATTTACCTAAATTAAGATATCCCTTTAAATATAGCGTCTGTGCATCAAGGGCATTTTTCAGAGACACCAGTAACTTTAAAAAACTACCAAGTCTTGCTTACAGAGGAAACAGTCCTGATATACATGTATAACTGCATCCTTACGACACCTCTTTAGTACACTATATATATCAGAGGCAAATAAAAGCTGATTCTAGGTCTCGTATGAGGTTTTCATCAAAAACTCAATTCTAAAAATGTAGCTATGTGGCATGCAAAGTATCTCCAGCAGATTGAGGATGAAACACCTGACTACAAGCTACTAGATCTCAGGCTACTAGATCTCAATTTGCAAAATCATTTCAGAATAATTTAAATGCTAAAGCTACACAGGAGATGTGCAACAATGTGGTGACAAAGCAGTTTGAGAAATACCCCCGAATATTGCTTTTCATAAGCAATTTCTAAACCATGTGAGATAACATAAAAAATGTACCAAAATTTCACAATTAAGGCAGAAAGCAATTAATTCAATGTTTAAATACAATGTTTGAAACAGTTTTTCTGTGTAACTTGAAACTTGATTACTCAGTACATTAATACTTTTTTCATTTCACAATTGACAGTGTCAGAATTGTGTTTCATGATCTCCCTGGTAGTCCCTGTAACAGATAAAAGGACTTACCTGAATTTCATTGCTCAAATGTTACATTGTAATGAACAAAAATGTCAATATATGCATGAATTTAATAGAACCAAACTCTTTCTGTTGTCACTCGTGCTGTCTCTTCCTCTTTCTGTGTATGTCAGAGAGGGTGGCTGATTACTCTGACAATAAAGATGGCTTGCTCAGATGTCTGGAAACTCTGCCTAGGTGTGGTTTTTCAATGTGTGAAAATGCGAATATGATATATGACTATGTATGAGTTTTGTTCAAAGTCAGTTTCTTTTGCTTGCACATTGGAGACATGAACATGGAGGCATGAAGACAACATGAAAACAAACAAGTCACTTCAAAAATGTTTTAATTATCTATGGTATATTTAGAAGTGGTAAATTTGATCCACATTACGTTGTTTCACCAGTGCACATTTACTGACACGTGGGAAAAGTCAGCTCTTCCTCTCGTATCTATTTAAAATCATGCAGTTCATAGAAAATTTGTAAGCTTGTTTCCTCATTTGTTACACATTGTTCTTTTCATTTGATCTAACTTACTCATTACAAAAGCAGGTCATGTTTTACTCTGCTTTTTAGCTGGGTATCTCTTCTTCCCCCCCATAGCTAACACACGTGCAGCTCTTATCCAGCTTATTTCCCCAACATTATCAGGTAAAATGAATTCTGAGCTGAAGCTCCCAGAGTCTACATTTTGCATTAAATGTAACTTGATGTATGTAGTGCTGTGACACACAGTACACAACACACAGTAGAATGTATAGTTTGCATTCCAGTAAACATAAATTAAATGGTTTCAAAATAACTTATAATCTTACATTCTTTTGAGTTTTTAAATCAATGGGTAAAAGTCAGGCACGTCTTCATCCACTGAAATCAAAACAATAAATAAAATGCATATAATGAAACTATCACAGCATATCTTCATTTTCTCAGCAAAAACAGACCCTGCCCAAGTTTCAGTAGCAAATGACGATTCCATGGCAGCAAGGAACTGGGTTGCATGTGAAAGTAAGAGGATGTGGTATGTGGCGTTCATCCCTTTTCACTGAGAATGCAGAACAACACTTCCTGTTGACTCATTTTTTTTTTCTATAACTGATTTTAAGGGCAATGAGGGTTAGCAACTGTCACGACACCTGGAATTGTAATTATGGATATATATACTGTAGATGCATCTAAATGTATTGGTACCCTAAAAAAAGAATCACAAGTAAAAAATGTTGACTTAGTGGGCGAAATGATGTGGGAGGTCTGGGATGTATTGTAAGCTAGCATTCGGTACGCATAGTCAACATGTCAAATGCTCAGGGATGAAGACCTGAGTGACTTTGACAAGAGCCAAACTACTGCAGTCAGACGACTGGGTCTGAACATCTTTGAAAAGGCAGGGCTTGTGGGGTGCTCACAGTCAGCTGTGGTGAGAACCTTCTGAGCATGGTCTGAGAAGGGAAAAACCATGGTCCACCAACAGGGTGCTGGGCAGCCAGGATTCATTGACGCCAGATGTGAATGAGGGTTATCCCATGCAATGCAAAACAACAGAAAGGCTACTGTGGCACAAATGGCAGATAATTCTGAGGGTGGATATGGGAGTAATGTGTCATGGCACAGTGCATAGAGCCCAGTTAGTAATGGGGCTATGTAGCCTCATGCCAGTCAATGTGCCCATGCTGACCCCTGTCCACCATCAAAAGTGCCTATAATCAGCACATGAGCAATGTAACTGGAATTTATAGCAATGGAAAAAGGTCATATGGGCCTATCAAATCCATGTTTTTTGCATCATATAGGTCGAGGTACATGTCAAGCATCTACATAATGTGTTGGACCAACAAGTCCAATCCACAGCTACAACTCCATATGCAGCAGGGCTCAATGTGTCATTACACATTATTAGGTAGGGTCTTCCTTTGCTCATCAGTATTTCATAGTATGGATTCCACAAGATGTTGATATCTTTGAGAGTCTGGTCCATGGTGACATGACCACATCATGCAATTTCCACAGATTTGTTAGCTGCCCATCTTTGCTGGGAATCTCACATGTTACTACATCCCAAAGGTGTTCTACTGGATTCAGATCTGTTGACTGGAAAAGTTTTAGAAACCAGTTCAAGATGAATTCTTCTTTGTGACATGGTGCATTATCATGGAAGTAGCCATTAGAAAATGGGTAAATTTGTGTTTGTCTATTAAGAAGGGATGCACATGGTCAGCAATAACAGTCAAACTGTGGCATTCTAGTGATGATTGATTGCTATTAACTAGGGTTAGGGGCATACTGGAATGCATCAATCAATTCAATCAATCAATGGAACTGGAGTCGGGATTGGAAAAAAACTATGGGGAATAGAACTGGAATTGAATTTGAATTTCAGGGAGATTTAAATTCCAACTCAAGGTCCATTTACTGATTTGGACTGGAATTGATGAATGGCCCCAACCTTGCTATTAACGGGTTGAAAGTGTGGTAAGAACATGTTTTCCACATTACGCCACCACCACCACCCTGGACCTAGTTTCTCAAAATCTTCTTAACGCTACGTTGTTCTATCTTTTAACATAGAACTTACGAACAGCGAGGTGTTAAGGTTTCCAGAAACCGGCCCTGGACTGTTGACATAAGACAGGTTGGGTCCATGGTTTCATACTGTTCCCAAATTCTAACCCTGGCATCTGTGTGATGAAATCAAGTTACATTACACTAGGCTATGTTTTTCCAGTCTTCAACAATCCAGTTGTGGTGAGCCTGTAACCACTGAGCTCTCAGTTTTTTGCTGACAGGAGTGAAACCAGACATGGGCTATTGTATCCCATCTGCTTCAAGATTTGATGTGTTCTGCATTCTGATATAATTTTCCACTCTCATAAAGAAGGCAAAATGACACCCACTGGATGTTTTTTGTTTTTCCATGGCACTCTTAGTAACATTATAGACTGTTGTGTGTGAAAATCCCAGGAGATACAGGATACTCATACCAGTCCAACTAGTACCAACAATCCGCGGTTAAACTGATGATTTTTCCCCCATTCTAGTGTTTGATGTGATCATTAACTGCAGTTCCTGACCTGCATGATTTTATCCATTACACTGCAGCCACATGACAAATGATATGCAATGCATGTTTCTAAAAAAGTGTTCAGTGAGTTTTTATTTGATCTAACTTACCTATTATAAAACAAGTAATTTTCATTGTACTTTTTAACTAGATATGTCTTTTTAATTTTTAAATGAATTAGTGAAGTAACTCAACTAAGTATCATTTACTCAAACAACTGATGTAGCGATTGAGTCAAAAAATACATTGGTGTATTCTATAGTTGCTGCAAAAACCGGGGTGATTTCAAGAGAGGTTTTGAAATCAATGTTACATCAGCAGTGTCATGACCTGCTCGTCCGACCCTCATGTGTGCCACGCCCCCTCATCAGCCCCGTGTGAAATCCTCGTGTTCATCAGCTGTTTTGAGTCGTCCTGATTAGTTTCATGTATTTAAGTCTGCGTCTCAGTTTGTTTCCCCAGTCCGGTCATTGAAGTTACATGTGTCTTTGAGTCCGTCCACCCCAAATAAATCCCTGTTTTGTTATATCCACAACTTCCTGCGCCTGTTCCTTTACATGTCATGACAGAATGACCAGACTGCAAAAGAAGACTCCTCACCTCACTGAAGAGGAATACCTCAGCATGGTAGATGAGGTGATCTATTGGCTCCAGCAGCCCGAGGTCCGGGAAGATCCCCTGCTTCGGGCGATCGCCAGCCAGACCAGAGACACTTTGGAGGCGATGTCCCTGACTAAAGACACGCACCTCGCGGGGGAGGTGCGCGAGCATATTCGGTGGCTAAGAAGCGGGGTGGCCGAGGCAAATATGTGGAAGGTAGCCTCCGCTAACGGACTGCCGTTTGGTCCATTCTCCGAGTTAGCGGGGGTTCCACTAATGCCGCCACCCCCCCCAAGAAAAGTGTCGTAAAAAGAAGCGGAAGAGCCAGAGACTAGAGGAGACGCAGGAGGTCTCCCTGGTTGCTCTCCACTATCTGCCCTGCGGCGTGTCCCGATTCTGAAAACAGTGATATTCATGCCTGCGGCCGCCTGCCCGGACAGTCTGCCCGCCGCTGTGCTCGAGGTCCCCGTGCCCGCCGCACCGCCTGCAGCTGCCACCGTTCTGCCCGCAACGCCGCCTGCAGCTGCTGCCGCTCTGCCCGCAATGCCGCCTGCAGCTGCTGCCTCCGCTCTGCCCGCGGCACTGCCCAAGGTGCCCGCTGCGGCGCCCCCTGCTGGCCGCACGCCCATCCGACCTATCCTGCCAGCGCCAGACCTGCTTGTCCAGCCTGGCCAGCCTGTCCTGCCCGTCCCAGCATCAGCTGCTCCGCCCGAGCTCCCTGCTCCACCTGCAGCTGCTCCGCTCAAGCTCCCTGCTCCGCCCACAGCTGCTCCGCCCGTCTCCCCAGCTCCGCCTTTCCTGCCCATCTCGCCGGCTCCGCCTGAGGCTCCCGTTCCTACCACAGGGCCGATGGCCCCTGTCCCCAAGGAGGTCCCAGACTATCTCACCATCGCTCCCCCTCCCTTGGTGGAGGAGGAGGAGCTCAAATGGGACCCCTCGAGGATCTTCTTACAGGGGCCCCGAGACTCGCGTGGGGGAAGGACTCCTCCACCATCACCCCAGCATGGGGGCTCCCCGCCTGTCGGTGTCCCGTAAGGGCAGGGGACACCTTCGCAGGGGTTGGGTACTGTCCACCCTGACCCCTAGCTGCCCGCTTGTCCCCTGGCCGTAGCTCGGTGGCTGCCTGCGGGTCTGGCGGCGCCGGTTCTGCTGTTGCCTCAGGGTTCCCCTCCGGTGCCGTGTCGCCCACCTGCGGTCCCTCCGTCAGCGCATCATCAGCTGCCTCCGGGCCCCCCTGCTTCAGCTGGCCGTCGGATGGTGCCTTCCCCGGCTCCGGCTGCACCGTTGCCTGCCGCGGCTTCCCCCTCCTGCCTGCCTGCGCCGGTGTTCCCTCCTGCTCCCTCCTCGTTCCCTCTGTCTGTCCCTCATGGTCCCCTCCTGCTCCTGCCTCCCTGGATTCTCTTGGGCTCCTCCTCCTCCTGTTTCTCCTTTGTTCACTCCTGGTCCCTTTGTTCCTCCCGTTGGTGTTCCCCCTGTGTGGCCAGTGTTGTTGCCCCTGTGCTTGTTTGCTTTTCTCGTAGTTTGTTGGTTGTTGTCCGAGTTCCTATCTCTGTGTCTCTTCCGCGTGTCTGTCTTGTTCCCTGTGCCCCGTTGATTTGTTTTGCTTTTGTTTTCCAGGTCCCGTGTCCCTGGTCCTCGTCGCTTCGCTCCCCCTTGGCGAGGGGTGTTTTGTCATGACCTGCTCGTCCAACCCTCGTGTGTGCCACGCCCCCTCATCAGCCCTGTGTGGAATCCCTGTGTTCATCAGCTGTTTTGAGTTGTCCTGATTAGTTTCATGCATTTAAGTTTGCGTTTCAGTTTGTTTCCCCAGTCCGGTCATTGAAGGTACTTGTGTCTGAGTCCGTCCGCCCTAAATAAATCCCTGTTTTATTATATCCACGGCTTCCTACGCCTGCAACCTTTGCGTGTCGTGACAAGCAGGAAAATCATTTAGACATAATTTTGTTTGACTGCCCAAGACTTTTGTGCAGTACTGTATGTAAATGAAAAATTTCATTATTTATATTAAAGGGCATCCCACGTGACAGAATCTGCTAATTGCTCAAACTGAATGCTGGATTTGATTGTAGAGTTTTATTGTGGTTTGAGAATAATTTGGAAATTATTGAAGGAATGAAGGAGATACTAGTTATTTAAAATACCTTGTACAGATCTGATAACAAATCAATATCCATTAGAAAATCCATTTGACCTACAGAAAAAAATACTTGGGATTGAAATGGTGCTTTTTGGCTATTTGTCCAAGAGGTCCAAGCACTGAGTCAGCCATTTATCTGGCACCCCAGCAGCATTTCTGGAGGTGCCCATGGGCAAAACATCAATGCGAACATTCTTCTGAACATGGGATTGAAATCAGTAGCCTTCAAACAAGGGGCATAGAAAGCTCACCAACTGACCCACTCAACCACAAACACTAACCTCATTGTAACAAAACCAGGTGACACAAAGAGAAGAAAAATTAGGGGCATTATTTTGGTATGGGAGTAGAGATAGATTAACAAAATGCTGGTGAGGAATGAAAGAGCTGTTTTTACATCAGCGTGTGACAAAACACAGGGCGTACATGCTCTGAAACCCTGCATGGACTGCTGCTAAGCCAAAGGTTCACAGTAAGACCTCTGCTTTTCACATACAAAATAGTTCATCTCTTGGACAAAAAAACCTGGACGGCAAAACAAAGATAGGTGAAAAGGTTAATTCTACATCAAATGGGCCTCCAAAAAGTTGTTAAACTACTTGGCAACTCTAAGTTGCCCATAGGGTGGAGACATGTGAGCATGCACACACCCTGTAATATGCTAGCACTGCATCCAGGGTGTGCCCTAGTCTGGGGGTGTGAGGTGATAATCAGACCTAACCATCAAACCGCTACATTGCTCTAAATGAAAAGATGCAGAAATGTAAAATGTTTGATGTCATTTAAACACTGAGTTGATTAATAGATGGAATGTATCAAAACACTATAGACTATGTTTGCAAAATGGAAATAGATGGTCTAATAATTAAGCATTACACTTTTAATTTTAATTAATATAGCATGTATTTCTAGTGTCTATTTTTTATCTCTCTTTTAGCAAACTGTTAAGACTTTTGTTGATAAAGAGTTTAATGCTGGTTTTTGTTTTGCAGTTTTTTTCTGTATTTGAGGGGCTAGTTGCTTGGAGAAGGGCCAATACCTGGATCCACAAATCTTATTGTTTGCTTTTGGTTATTATTCTTTGTATAAATAAATCACAGGGCCCTGATGGCATCTTACCTATAGTATTAAGGGAGATGAGGGATATTATTTGCAGACCCTTAACTTTACAGTTTCGTAAATCCTTATCTGAAGGATCATAACGCCCATTTTCAAAAAAGGGGATAGAAGTAATTTGTCTAACTAT
>JAABNX020000106.1:32918567-32936121 GCA_015163995.2 Mormyrus lacerda | reverse complement strand
GCTGAAAAACGCAGGAAAAACACGCATGGCGTTCAGAGGGCGTTCATTTCGAACGTCCGTGTGGACGAGGCCTTAGTCCATAGTATATGTATGTCTGCAAGCTGCAAGCAACTCTAGCAACCCCACACACAAAAGCTTTTGAAAGAACCAGAAAATTCAGAAAAATTTCAGAAAATTTTTTCATTGATATTCTCCTGTGTCTGGCATCCTGGGTATGACATTAAACTGCATCTGGCCCTGGCAGCGGTCCTCCAACTTGCAGGGAAACAGTTTTTAGTTGTTGGTGGCGGGATTGGCACTCCTTGCCACCATAAAACAGCTCACAACTGTTCGATTTAAACAAGCACGATACTCTTCTGCTCTCCGTGGGAGTAGCTCTGCTGCAACCACCTGCAAGAAGATGGCACGCTCCATGAATGGGATGTAGCAAAGCCTTCGAGAACCCCATCCCCGGACAAGTTTAAACTGTCGGAGAGCTAATAGGATCAGGCCTTTTAGGGATCGGTTTGGTGTGGTGCGGAGGTATCGCCTGCTGCAGGGCAGCACTTGGGACCCAGTATGAGGTTACCCAAGCAAGGCATGTGGAAGGTAAGCGTGTGGAACCATCTTCCTCTGCTGTTGGGGGAGATTTGTAAACTCCATGTTTTGGTGGCAGCATTCTCTCAGGTACGCAGACCGGAAAGTGGCCAGATCTCTGTTTTTGGCCTGGTTAGTCTGATGGCTGCCATACTTAGGGAGTAGCTGTTGCTGTAGCGGATCGACTCTTTTTGATGGTGTCTGATGTCACTACTTTCAACAAACATATTATGAGACTCAGGCTACGGCACTCCTTAGGTGTCTTGTATTTTGTCTCACTATATGCTCCCACCATGGTGAGTGATGTCTTGTCGAGGGAAACATTTTACTCGCAACTTCGCTCAGTGGTTGAAGGGTGCCCTCGAGGTGACACTCCTCTGGTCATAGGTGACTTCAGTGCAACTACGGGCACTGACAGGGCTTGCTATGGGTCTAGGTGAAAGTGGCTCCATGCATCTTGACTTTGAGAAAGGTTCCAATGCCCTGAGCCGCATCATTGGACTTGGTACTCCAGTATTGGTGGTGTGGCGAAGGAGATTGATCACATCCTCGTGGGCAGATGCTGGAGTCTCCTGCAGAACTGCAGGGTCTATAGAAATGCCTAGTCTGTGAATTCTGTGTGAGGAACTTGCAGACTTTGGTGCAGCTGCTGACTCTAATGTGGTGTCGGAGACCTTCCGTGATAAGACCCTGAAGGTTACTAAGGTTTGTGGTGGTGTTCTCAGTGTTCCTAGAAGGAGGAAATTCATCTCATAGGGCACCCTGGATATTAGAGAGAGAGGAGTTGCAGCGCTCAAATTGGTAACAACTCCTGTCTGTCTGGGAACTGAGATGGACGGCTGTGAGGGCTCTGGGGGTGTTTGTTAGCTGAATCTATAAGCAGGTGACACATCATCTGTGGTCTAGTGACCCACGTCCTGCTTACAGAGGAATTGAAGCATTACGCATATCTGAATACATTCCTCGGAGACTTGCAGTCAGAGTGGGTGATAGAGCGATCCTTACTGATAACACTGCAGTCGTGACCTGCTGGGCCGGCTAATTTGAGCAGTTGTTTAAAGCTGACCTTCCAGCTAGAATGTTGGATATCTCTGGGTCCACGGCTCTCAAAGCTGATCCTCCAATCAGCTGTGAACCACCCAATGTCACTGAGATTGCACGGGTGGTGAATCAACTGGGGGTAGGGAAGGCTGCAGGGATCTGTGGTATCTGGGGTGAATTTCTCCAGACTGGTGGTAAGGTGGTCCTCTTGGCATTGCAGGCAATCTTTACTTCCATTTGGGAGTCAGGCATCATCCCGAACTGACTGGAAAACAGGACTAGTACTCCCTATTTGGAAAGGGAAGGGTGATCACCTGGATTGCAGCAACTACAGGGGGATAACACGGCTTTCAGTGCTGGGTAAGGCCCTTGCTAGGGTCATCCTTAACAGGATCCATGATCACTTGCTTCCCTGTCAGCCAACGGAGCAGCCTGGCTTTATGCTTAAGAAGTCTACCACCAAACGTATCTTTGCATACGGACCACAAGCGCAAATATCGGCAGAGGTTCTTTGCAGCCTTTGTCGATTTTCGTAAAGCGTTCATTGATTGAGTTGCCCTGTGAGATATCCTGAGATTTTACAGGATCCCCCCAAGGTTACTGAATGCCATGGCTGGCCTGCACACTGGTACTGTGAGTGCTGTGCAGAGTGGAGGGAGAACCTCTGATTTCTTCCCAGTTGATTCTGGGGTTCGTCAGGGGTATGTTCTTGCTCCTACTCCATTCAATGCTTGTATGGACTGGGTGGTGGGCATGGTCCAGCAGCTGTGGAGCATCCGTTGGTGAAGAAAGATTTACTGATCTTGACAGTGACGCAGGTGCAGAGGATGCACTCTATGGTTCCTCTGTAAAAGGTGGGGAGGATAGGAGGGTGAGGCCAGCTTTCTTTAGCCTCTGCAGGAAATGGAAACATGTTGTTAGAATTTGGAAGAATACAGTTTTCAAGTTATTCTGACAGGTTCACAAAAAATCTTTCCTGATTGTATGGTGATTGATGCTACATGATCTTGCTTTACAGGATTGGCTTAGTCGGTATGGATACTTGCCCCCTCCAGATCCCCACACAGGGATGCTTCAGACAATGGATGAGATTAAAAAAGCACTTAAGGAGATGCAGAGCTTTGCTGGGCTGAAAGTGACTGGATTACTGGGTACGTCTGTTTCCCTGCCATACTGCCTAGACTGTATCTGATTACCTGGGTCCAATTCCCCATTTTTGGCCTTCTTCAGTTATTTCTTGTTTTATTCTCCTGCTCCTGCTGATATGAAGGTGATCAAAGTTTTGTTATGTTTGATGGACACATTCCAACTGTATGGAAAGACCATGTAACCCAATTTTAAATTACTTGTTGACAGAGGTGGAAATTTCAGGTCCAGAAAGTACAAATCCAGATCATGATTTAGTTACAACCAACCAGTTGAGCATAAAGAGTCACAGCTAGAGAGTACTCCATTGGTTGGTTGAAACAAAATCCTGGTCTGGATTTGTACTTTCAGGACTTGAAATTTCCACCTCTGCTTGTTGAACATGTGCAGATGTATACTCAAAGTACACTACATAAATGCTTATTTTTGTTAGCAGATGATACTAACATTGTCACTGACATCCTTTTTATGACTATCTCTGTCCTAGATGCAGATACTGTCCGCCTTATGTCTACACCACGTTGCTCTCTCCCTGACATAATGAGACCCGAAGATAAGCTGAGGAAGAGGAGACGAAAAAGATATGTGTTATCAGGGTCACGTTGGCATAAAACTGACATCACTTGGAGGTCTGTATAGCATGATTGCATTCATGAAAATAAGAGTATCACCTTCTGGATGTCATTTGTAATACAGCCCTTTCTGAGAACACCAGATCAGTTGGTTTCTGCATAGTGTCTATTAGGGATGGACCACGTTTTTTCAGTTCCGATCCAATTCCGATACACAACTGCCATAAATACCAGGCAAATACCAGGAACGGGTGAAGCTCATCAGAAGCCAGATAGGATAGAAATCCTACTGAAATGTAACTCTCCAGGACGAGAGTTGGAGACCCATGGTCGGTGGGGTAGGGATCGATGCTGATCCCGATGTGGATATTGGACTGGTGCACTTAGTGTCTATATTGATATTTCTATTTTCACAATACTAGCTAAATAACAATGTATTTTCGTGTTGCATTACTGCATGGCTATAACTTTAAAGAATTTCTTCTTGTTCCATTGCTGCAATTTCTTCATATGTTTTCTCCTATTCAGTCTCAACAGTTATCCGTCTCCTTCGTCAAAACTTGAACCTGAATTAGTAAAGCAACTCTTGAGTCAGGCATTCAGAATATGGAGTGATGTCATCCCACTGAACTTCCACTATAAGGGAGATCAGAAAGAGGAAGGGGACATCAGGGTGTATTTTGAGAGTGGTTTTCATCAAGATCAGTACCCCTTCGATGGCAAAGGAGGAACCTTAGCCCATGCATTCTTTCCCGCAAATCATGAAATGGCAGGAGACACGCATTTTGATAATGATGAAAAATGGAGCTTAGGAGGTACAAACTTATTTGTACAGTATGTATGTGTGTGTATGTGTATGTGTGTGTGTGTGCCAGTTAAAAGTCTGGACACACCTAGGGTAGAAATTATCTATTTGTACTATTCTCTGCATTTTAGAATAAACATATGCTATAACTCTGTGGTGTATTGGCGCCCGCCCAGGGTTGGTTCCTGCCTGCGCCTGTTGTTCCCAGGATAGGCTGCGCCCCCCCCAGGACCCCAATGGGGATTAAGCAGTCACAATAATGAATGGAAGGATGGATATACTACAACTATTAAATAACTATAAAATTATAAAATAACTACACAATAATACATATGGAATTATATACTGACCAAAAAAGTATTTTAAAAATGTATTTTTTGGCAGGGAGTAGCTGTGTAGTACTCTGTAGTAGCAGAGTGACCCCATCATTGGGCATTTGAAAATGGCCCTTAACCCCAATTGTTCCAGGGAATGGCTGACCCTACTGTCTCCTCTGCATCTGATTCATGAGGTGGCTTCTTGGGTTGCTTTTCCAGCTGTCCTGAAGGAGGTCTCACATAAATGTTGAGCATTCCTTGGACGCTCCACTGGTCAGACTCTCGGATATAATGGGACCAAATGGCATTCTTTCTGTGGTGAATAAAACTCCAGAAAGATGTATTTGAAAAATTCACCAGCAATATCTCTTACCAAAAATCATGACCTGGTCATTGAAGATAATCCATGGACTTTGCAGTGAGAAGTTTAATGTACAAATTATTTCCTTCTAGCAAACTCCACATGCCAATCATATCACTGTGCAGAAGATATGAGCACAAGCAACCCAGCAATGTCTTCTGTGCAGTGATATGATTGGTGTGTGGAGTCTGTGGATTATCTTGATTAACTGGGTCATGATTTCGGATGAGACATATTGCTGTTGAATTTTTCACATGTATTGGCTTTATAATCACCACAGAATGCCAAAGAATGCCATTGACTCCCAACATATTCGAGAGAAACCCAACAATTCTACGGCCAATATCTCCAAAACTAGGCAACTCCCAGCAGAACAACCCAGTTGGATAGTTAGCACTAAAGCCCCTCTAAAACATATATTTTTTAGTTTTGGGGTGAACTAGCCCTTTAAAGTTGTGATATAATAGGCTTTATGGTAGTCTGTGAGTTGTCCAAAAGTTCTTAACCTGGGGACTGCCAGTAAGTAACATAAGACATGATATCACACACATTTAATTAAACCTTTATAGTGGCTGCACAATTGGTTTGTTTTGGTTCTTGCCCCATGCCATACACATGGTAAAATATATCTGCTAAAATCCACTGTCTGCTTCAGATGACTCTCAATCAATTTTATTAAGGCTCTTGTGGGACATAAGTATTATTGGAAATTACTCAATTGGACACAGGTTGACATTATGCATTATAAACCCACACCTTATTTATTCTTTAGTCATCATTTCTTTTGTCCTTCATTCTTTTATCACTTAATGAAAATACGTTTATCAAAGACAGCTCCTGTTTTTGGCTTAAGGACACATAATTCCATGCTGATTGGGGACTAACATTGAATATGAACAAATGGGGCATCATGTGGCTCTGTGGGTCCGGTCTTTGCATTACTGCTGGCCAGTCACTCTGATCCTGATTTGTATACTAAACAAACTGTCTACCTGTCTGTCTGTCTATGTGTCTGTCTGTCTGTCTATATTGCTTTGGACAAAAACATCTGCTAAATTTAAAAATGTGTATAAAATAAATGTATAAAATGTCCAGACAATAGTCAGGTTATTTTAATGATAGCCCTGGAGTTATGCTTGTGGTAGAATATGACACATTAAATTACGCAGTGTGTATCAATATTCCAAATTCATGAATTTCTTTCAGATGACAGTGACAGCACTGACCTCTTTACAGTGGCTGTCCATGAGTTTGGTCATGCTTTGGGACTCTTTCATTCATCCGATGAATTGTCCATCATGAGGCCTTATTACCAAGGAGCAATAAAACACATAAATAGTTACAAACTTCCCAAGGATGACAAACTGGGCATCCAGGCAATATACGGTATGGGGCTTCCAGACATCGGAAGGGTTTGTCTATTACTCAGTGTGTACTTCACACTCTGATGACTCAATTTAAATTGATCACACTGATTCTTTGTCTCATATCATCATCAGATACATGTCATGATAGAATAATATGTATAATATTTGCTGGCTCTTTCTTGATTCTCAAAGGGAAAAGGAATGACAGAGTTGCACCTGATCCCAGGATTCCTCCTATTCCTGATATGCCACATCAGCCCAATCCTCCCCCATCAAAACCAACGCAACAGTGAGCAGTGTTATCAATAACTCAAATCAAAGTCTTATTTGCAAATGCACAATACATTCATCACATACATCACATAACTACCAACTCAACAGTGATGTCAAGAACCTGCATACCTGTCATAATAAAGACATTGGAAGCATAGTTTGTTAAAATGTGTGTAAAGTGATTGTAGTCTGTTTGTATTGCTGTCTTGTATTTTGTGTACAGTGTGCTGACCAGTGGTTCCCTGTCTATGTTTCCCTTCCTTAGCCCAGACCCCTCCTTTCCTGATCGTTGTAAGGGGGGGTTTGATGCTGTGGTCAATATCAGAGGCGAGGTTTTCTTCTTCAAAGGTGAAAATAATCTACCAGTAGTGTGTTCTTTGTGAATGTAAAAATGTAAGATTCACAAGTAGCATTTTCACAATTTTGGGCTTTGGAGGAACCTGTATAAATAATATTTGCTATCATACTTTTTCTGCTTATCCATTGTAGCATTTATCATTCATCTTACTGTCTTTTAGGCCCATATTTTTGGCGGGTACGGCCGTCAGGTTCGCTAATGTCTTTCACTCCAGCTTTGATAAAAAACTTCTGGATTGGTCTTCCACCTGAAACCAACAAAATTGATGCCGTATATGAGAGAACCAGTGACAGCAATATTGTCTTTTTTATAGGTGAGAAAGCAGCATTCTATGAATAACTGTGTAATCTGAATCTCATATTTGTGAATATATTACTAAGAGATTGTGTTTTTCTGTGTACAGGGAATCAATACTGGGTCTTCAAAGAAACCATATCTCTTCCTGATTACCCACACCCACTGTCTGAATGGCATATGCAAACATCTGATGGGAGAAATGTGCAGAGAGTGGAGGCAGCATTCGTGTGGGCACGCAATAGGAAGACATACTTGTTCAGTAATGGGGAATATTGGGGATTTGATGATGAAAGGCAGATTGGAAGAAATATGTATGGGCAATATCCCCGTAAGACAACCCTCTGGAAAGGAGTGCCCTCTGACCCTGACAGTGTCATAAGCTGGGGAGATGGTAAAACAAATAATTATAATACAAAAACAAGACACTCACATTGGCTAACCTGAGGCACATTATGTATAATAATATATAAAATTATGATAGGTTTACCCAAGACCACTATATTAAGTTTAGCACCATGAAACGTACAGGTAGGTGACAAACTGTCCTAACATGTATAGCAAGTTGTCTCTATGACCCTACAATAGTAGCAATAGTAATACCATTTTTATTTACATATTTGTATTCAAATTTACAGCCATATTTGAATTGAAGCTAAATGAAAACTGGGTATTATTAAGTTTGGCATGGAACCTAAAATACTTGAAAAAGAAAACATGTGAATGGTAATCAAAATTGAGAGCCTGAGAAAGTAATAAAATCTCCCACCTATAACACACTATTAACCATCTGCTTCCTTTTTTTGCTACATTTCCTTTGTATCTTCTGTTCCTAATGTGATAATGAGCTTCTTTTTCTCACCTGCTTCTTAGGAGATCTGTATTTCTTCAAAGGAAACTCCTATTGGATCCTAAAGAATGGGGAAATAAACCATGAACCCATAATTAGCAAATCTATAGCAGTCGATTGGATGAAATGTCCCAAACCACAAACACGTGATGAATGCAATTGTCCTCTGGATGCAGCTTTTATGTCCCAAATCTCTTTTTGGGTTATCTGGATATCTATAGTGAATATTTGTGTTTTTATAAAATAAATGAACAGAAGAAAAAGTGTGATGTTGTGTGTCCAATAATTTTAATATAGCAGGACAAAAGAAACATAAATATTGGAACATAAATACAGCAGAAACTATAAAGCTTATAGTTTCTGCTGTTTCTGCTCTGCAAAAATATAGCTAGCAATAGAAGCAAGCAAATAGAAGACTGGTACTCACAATGTGTGTATAAATAAGCATATTTTTCATAATCGAGAATGTGTCAGCAGGAAGAATAATTGCTTTTCTGAGTAACAGTACTGAAAGGAGAAAAACTGAAATCAAATTATGACATTTTTTGTGGTCAAGTAACAATGTTCCAAGATTTAAAGATGCATTTGAGTTTTTGTTAAATGTCACTTGGAATTATTGTAGAACTGTAAATAATAATAGCTAAAAACAAATTCATGTAAAAGAGCTGTTGTGTTCTTGACTGCTGATGGGGAAAAAAGAAAAACAAATACATAATATAACTGCAAGTAGCAAAAATGGGACCAAGCTGACTACCAGGGCATAGTTGCAATGGGAACAACTTTATGTAATTTTGTCAAAGGTATGGTTACTTGCACTCACAGCAAATTTCATGTCAATTGACCAAAGATTGGCCAGGATATCAGTCCGCTTCATGCTTGGTATCTTCACTGCTGAATTTGATAGGCTGTAACAGACTAATGATTTTGAAATAAAAAAATCTGTCAGAAAACTTTCATGAGGCTTTCTCTGCTCATGTGCAAAATTTGGTGAAGATTCAACAAGGGTTGTTACTGTTGAAAACTTATGTCTTTGATAAAATGGTAGAAGGAATTATAACATATGTCCTACAATATTATGAAAGCATATCTTGTTACATATCAAAAAACGTTTAAAGATGTTAGAATATGATATTTCACAAAGGTTATGGCTGTAAATGATAAAAATCCTAGGATTTTATTTAACACCATAAATAAGGCTATTACTCCCTCAAACCCAGTTTATTTGGATTTGTCTCTACAACCAGTGAAATTGTGTCGACTGATAGACTGACTAGACTTCAAATCACAAATGGCATAGTGTTCCCCCATCTCCCCCTCCGGAAGACGGCAACTTCGCTGGCCCCTCCCTTGGGTCCCAAGTGACACCAGTGGCTGCACCAGAACTTGAGCTCCAGGTTGGCATATGCCTCAAGCTGAGGCGGGGGCCCACGGTTTATCCAACCCAAACTGGCAGCATCCGGGGAGTTGACCTGGCAGTGACCAGGGAGACGGGAGTTAGCCGGACAGTGATGAGGAGGTAATCGCTGAGGAACTAGGAGATGGGGTGGGCACCGACGGAGTACCTGGAGATGAGGTGGAAACAAGGCGGGTGCTAACAGGAAACCAGGAGATGAGGTGGGAGTCAACAGCACCGCAGTGTACAAAGAACACCAAGGGACTGCCAGGAAAACAGGGTGCAGCAGTGGGCACCTTGAGCCGAGAAAAATGCAGTCAGGGTGTTTAGTGGTACCAATAAAGCCACAGTTGTGATTACTGAGGTTTCCTGTGGGATGTTAGGCAAGACACAGCCACCAAAACATCCCAGAGTGGTGTCCTGGTTGGAGGCGTGGTCTAACCTGTGTCCGACATAATTCGGATCAGGTTTAGGCAGCATGGTTCCTGTGGGACCAGATGCAGACAATGGTGGCCTCCCCTGGGCAGGGTTCTGGAAGCTTTGCGGAGCAGTGGCCTCCTCTGAGCAGGAGCCTGGAGGCTCAGGCAGAGCGACAACTCCTTCTGGGCAGCATTCTAGCTGGTCAGTGAGATGGGCTCTGGCTGCAGAGGGTCTGGTGAGATGCAGGCCCAGCTAGCTTCTTCTGCCTGTTCCTCCTTCAGGCAGAGCAGGTAGCTGCAGTGAGCTGCGAAGAGCCGACAGGCTGAGCTGCAGTGAGCTGCAGAGAACCAGTATGCTGAACCGCTACAGCAAGTGGCGGGGAACCAGTGTGCTAGACTGTTGTGGCGAGTGGCGGGGAGTCGGCATGCTGGACCACTGTGGCAAGCAGTACCTGGTGAAGCTCCCCAAGAAAGGTGACCTATCCCAGTGCGACAACTGTGGAAGCCAGCATACGGTGCAGCAGGTTCAGCCAGTGGGAAACCAGTAGGTGGAGCCAAACTCTGTTGAAGGACAGCCAAGGGCTGAATCGTGTCTCACTGTGGAGAGGCAGTGGATTGACCTGGAAGATTAGATTGTTAGATTGCTCTCCCTCAAATAGCAGTTGCATATCTTCCATTAGATGCCAGACTTTCTCCACCTCCTGGGGATCCGCACCTGGGGTGAGTCCTGACAGCACTTTCTCTGCATACAGGAGGAGCGCTTTGACCTCAGGGATCCAAAATTTTATGGGATCACACTTCCACTCTAGGTGGTTGTCAAGAAGGGTAAAGTCCTCTGCAAGTAGGGAAGGTGGCTCTGGTGGATCCTATAGTCTTCGGATCCAAGGCACGTGGGGTATTCAGTCAGCCAGATGATCAAAGGTAGGGCAGAGGTACAGGCTGTTGGGGTTTTTTGAGAGTTAATTTTATTGGGTTTCAAGGTTGAGGGAAGGCAGACATAACCACGAATAGGGACTTTGATTCTATAAAACAGAGAATAGAACAGGTCCTTCTGCAGACCTGGTGGGAACTGGGTCAATGACAAGGAACAATGACAGAACTGGGGACTACAGGACTAGGAAGTATATATATACAAGACTAATGAGGGACTGACACAATTCTGGTATTATCACATTCAGGTTGGGGATAATGAGCAGAATACACCTGGGAAGAATTAAGAGGGTTCCAGAGGGCCAGCAGTGACACCTGCTGGCCATATGGGGGATAGACCAGACAGGGTGTGACATTTAGACCTCTATCAAAACTACCTTTCCTTGCCAAGGTTTCAGAATACGACAGAAAACAACCTTATTGTGTGCAGGTTTGGTCACCATAACTTAAGAAGGACATTGCTGCCTTAGAAAAGATGCTACGGAGGGCATTGAGAATTATTCCTGGTCTAAGAGGAATGTCTTATGAGGAGTGGTTAGCTGAGCTGAATCTGTTCAGCCTTGAGCAAAGTCGACTAAAGGGGGACATGATCTAAGTATATGAGATTCTAACAGGTCTGGATGCTGTTCAGTTAAATGGCTATTTCAATATTAGTTTAAATACTAGATCTCGTGGCCATAAGTGGAAATTAGTGGGAGAACATTTTCCACAGCGTGTAGAGTATGGAATAGTCTTCCTGTTAGTGTAGCGCAAGCTAAAACCCTGGGTTCCTTTAAAGCAGACCTAAATAAGATTTTAACAACTCTGAACTATTAGTTAAGTTCTCCCCAAACGAGTTTGATGGGCCGAATGGCCTCCTCTTGTTTGTAAATTGCATATAATCGCATGTTTGTATGTTGTTATTCATTTCATTATCATTAATCCTGTAGACTCCTGATGGAGCATAGGGCCTCAACAACACCACGCCAACGGACTCTATTCTGGGCCGTTTTCTTCAGCTGGGTCCACGTCATTCCGATGACCTTCACTTCGCTTTTGATAGATCTTCTCCACGTCTGTTTGGGTCTCCTCACTTTCCTTTTTCCTTGTGGGTTCCAGTCCAGTGCTTGCCTTGTGACGTTCTTGAAAGGTTTTCGAAGTGTGTTGCCTATCCAGCCCCATTTTCTCTTCTTGATGTCTTGACCGACCAGGTTCTGGCTGGTTCTCCTCCACAGGTCTGTGTTCGAGGTCTTCTCAGGCTATCTGACGTTGAGGATGTGTCGCAAGCACTTGTTGATGAAAATCTGTATCTTGCTGGTAATGGTGTTGGTTACCTGCCACATCTCGGACGCATACCGGAGGACTGCTTTCACATTGGTGTTGAAGATTCAAATCTTGCTGCGCTCAGATAAGGCTTTGTAGTTCCAAATGGGTTGCAGGGTGTTGAATGCAAACCGTGCTTTGTTGTTCCGGCTCCTAACGTCTTCATCTGCGCCGCCAATGCTGTTGACTACACTTCCTAGGTAGACAAAGTGGTTAGTTTCCACCAAGTCTTCACCCTGTAGCTGCAGTGGATGTTCTTGCCGGTTGTTCAGCCGCATCACCTCTGTTTTTCTGATGTTGATCTTCAGGCCGGTCTTTTCTGCCTCCTCAGCTAGCCAGGTTAGCTTGGACTGTGCATGTTGCTGCTTGTGGGACAGAAGGCTAACATTGTCTGCAGAATCCAGGTCCTCCAGCTGCTTGGTGAAGGTCCACTGGATACCGGTGTTGCTACCCTCTGTGGTTCTTCTCATGATCCAGTCCATGATTATCAGGAAGATTGTCGGTGACAGCATGCAGCCTTGCCTCACTCCGGTTTTCACTGCAAAGGGATTGGTCAGTTTTCCGTTGTGAATGATCTGGCAGGACGAGTCTTCGTATAGCTGTTGGATGATGTTGATGAGCTTCTGCGGAATTCTGTAGTGTTGCATCAGTTTCCAAATGGTCTCCCTGTCAATGTTGTCGAAGGCTTTTTCAAAGTGCGTACAAGGGAGACTGCCATTCGATGGACTGCTCGATGATGATGCGCAGAGTGGCGATGTGGTCTGTACACGATCTGTCTTGTCTAAATCCCGCCTGCTCTGATCTCAGTCCCTTGTCCAGTGCCTCCTTCAGTCTCTCCAAGATGATTCTGGTCAACACCTTGCTGGGGATGGACAGCAGCATAATTCCTCGCCAGTTGTCGCACTGGGATAGGTCACCTTTCTTGGGGAGCTTCACCAGGTACTCAAGCTTCCAGTCGACAGGCACTTGCTCCTGCTTCCATATCTGTATGTTGTTATTACAGTACATAAACTGCCCTTGTTTCAGTTTTTAATTAAGAACAGAAGTTTTGGCAGTGACACCTCCAAGAGTGTAGAATGCCTGACCTTTATACATACCCTGTGAAAATTTATTTTTACTTTTGTCATATTACACCCTGCAAAATAATGTAGTATTAAGTAAAGCTATAAAGCAGTAATAAGTCCAATTTTTAGGTGTATGCTCACATTATAGCCCTCAATGCCAAAGTGAAAATAACATTTTAAAACTTTTTTACAAATTAAAAATATCAAAAAAAAATTAAAACTAGTGAAATACCTGGTTTTGTGAAGTGATCAGCCACTTTTACTATACTTGATGTACCAATCTAAACTTGCTCTGAGCAACCAATCAAATGCCAGATCAAACACTAAGTTACTTTCCTCACCTGACATCAGTTGTAGTGGTTTTGATTACTTCAGAATTAAACCCTGCTGTCTCTTGAAGATTTCACTACTAGTAGTGCAAGGTTCTGAAAAGAATTCAACATGGTTGGGAAAGTGGTGTTTTAAAGTTGTATAAAGGTACATATTAGATAAAGGCTATAAAAACATTTTAGAAGCTTTAGCTATCTGTCTGAGTGCTATTCAGAGCATCATTAAGAAGTGGAAGGTGTATTGCACCACCAACACAGTGCCTAGGTCAGGCTGTCCATCCAAACTGGGTGACTGACCTAGAAGGGCATTGACCAGAGAGGCCACCAATAGGCCAAAGGGAACTTTGAAGGGCTTACAAGGCTTCATGACTGGGAATGTTTGATCTGTGCATGTGACAACAATCTCTCAAGCTTTACACAAAGCTAACCAGTATGGAAGGCAAAAAAGAAACCTATTCTTAAAAGTGCCACATTCATTCTCATTTGTTGTATGCAAAAACACACTTGGGAGATGCTGGGGGCAGCATCATGTCATGGGGGTGTTTCTCTTCAGCAGGAACTAGGTGATTTAGTCAGGGTTGAAGAGTAAATAGATGCTGGCAAGTACACTCAAAATCTTGAGGAAAACATGCGCCTCTCTGCTAGACAGCTGAAAAAGGGTAGGTCATTCACCTTTCAACATGACAACGATCCTAGACATACCACTAAAAGAACAACACAGTGACTTAAGAATAGGAAGGTGAATGTCCTTGAGTGGCCAGGTCAGTGCCCTAACTTGAATACAAAAGAAGCTCTGTGGATGTACTTGCATTACATACAGCCCATTGCTGCTCACCACAGAATCTGACTGAACTTGAACAATTCTGCATAAAAAATTGGCAAGCATTCCCCAAGCTTGGTGTGTAAAGCTAGTACAGACGTATACAAAAAGATTGATGGCTATAATTACAGCAAAAGGTGGCTCTACTAAGTATTAAATCATGGGATTGATGACATGGGATTGCTGCTCCTGTTAGTCTGTGTTCATCCCTGTTACTGATCCCCCTGTGATTCTATTAAATTTCTAGCCTATTGCCTTTTTGTTAATATGACCCGTTTTGGTTGCGGTCACCAAAGGCCTCCCCCAGGGTTCCATATTGGGGCCTACTCTGTTCTCTTTTTTTATAAATGACCTAAGTAAGGACATTCAAACAAAAACACACCTTTATGCTGATGATACTGTCATTTATATACATGATCTCTCTATAGTACAGTCATTACAAGCTACTTTGCTGAGTTTAAAATTGGTTTTAAATGCTCAGAAAACAAAATTCATTGTCCTCTCAAAAGATTGTTCACAATTGCATGATGATGTTAGGATTCTCATAACTGATGGCAAATCCATTGAATGGGTACCCTCTTACAAGTATCTGGGTTTTGGATAGATGGCAAGCTTTTATTTAATGTACAAATAACTAAATTAGTCAGGAAGCTGAACGTAAAGATTTTTATTATAGAAATAAGTTTTGCTTTACTGTCAGTGCCAAGAAAAAAACTTGTGGAAGATATTTCTTTGCCTGTGATTGATTATGGTGACGTACTGTATTGTATATGCATGCATCCTCCTCCTCTTTATGCAGTCTTGATTTAGTGTATCACACATCTCTGTGTTTCATTACTGCAAAATCTCACTCATCATTGCATTCATTATGATTGGGTGGGCTGGACGTCATTGACAACTGGCAGAAAACACCATTGGTATATTTTTAATCTATGAAGCAATACTGGGTATATTGACAGTTTAGCTCTGTAACCTACTCCAGCCACAGTTCAAGCAGTTACCAGCTACGCTCCTCCAAGTGGTTATTTTATACTGTACTCTGGGTTTTGACCAATCTGTTGAAAACTGCATTTTCTTACTATGCACCAAGGACATGGAATAATCTGCAGGACAACTCTAAAATAGCCAAATTAATTTCAATTAATGAATTTAAGGGTATCATAAAGAATTTCGCAAAGGACATGTAGCTATTTTTCCCGAGGGGTCAGTATGATTAAGTAACTTTGTAATGTATGGCTGTTTTTTGTATATATTGTATTTTTAACATGTTGTAAGTTTGTACAGCTGCTACCTTGTCTTGTAAAAGACATTTTTAATCTCAATGGAACTGCCTGGTAAAATAAAGGTAAATAAATGTATGGGAGGTTGAGAAGGTTAGGTGCATGTTGATAGAAGCAGGAGGCCATGCAGCGCCTGGTCCAGGGGAGGCCGGTGTGCTGCCTGACCTAGATGAGCTTTCCGTCACTCCACCTCAGCCCCTAAGGTACAGCCCAGTAGAGACTGCTGCCACGCCCAGCCCAGGAGAAGCCACCCAAAACAAGCAACCTCCATTCTTGCAGTCTTCTCCTCAGCTGCACCTCCAGCATCCAGCCCCAGTGAGAAGCCCATCATGCCTGCAGACCCTGTCTGGATCCTGACTGTGTCTCTCAATGTTTACCTGTGACTATTGTACTCCAGTGCAGACCACTCTGTCTGTGCTTCAGGCTCCCAGCCCCATGAGGCTCCCAGCCCAAACCTGAGTAAGGTGCCTGCGCTTTGCCCGCCACCAGATGCCCCTGCTGTGCTTTGCTTGTGCTCCCGGCTCCCAGCCCAGAGAAGGCCACTTCACCCATGGTTAAGACCAGTCCACCCTGCCGGTCTCCAGGAGTTCTAACTCCCAACTGCTTAATGTTGCCGGCCCAGGTATCTCTCCTGCTGTAGCCTAGAGGGCAGTAACTACAACACCTTCCTATTCATGCTCCTGTCTTTGCTCTTATCCTCAGGGTCCTTCATCGCACTCAGTGGTGCCCACTTGCCCCAATGTCCTAGTGTCATCTCGTCATATTGATCCCTGTTTTTGTCCTATAATTTCTGTACCATTGTCCAGCCCTGACCCAGTGGGTCCCTCAGCTGCCTTTGGTCCTGGCCCTGTGGTCTCTTTAGTGCCCTTTGGTGCATTTCTGTCCTGGCCCTGCAGGTCTCAGCCCTGTCCTTAATCTTTCTCTGGCCTGTCTCTTCTGTGGTCTGCACTTGCGTCTCTGTCCCTGCGGTCCTTCTACCTGTCTGCTTCATTTTCATCCCATTATATGTCCAGTCTGATGTCCCTAGTTTTGCCAAGTTTAGTTTGGTTCCCTTTGTTGTGCCTTGTTCCTGGTCTTCTGTCCTGTGTTGTTCTGTCTAGTATTCTGTCATTTCTAATGTTGATCAGTCCATCATTTGACTTGTACCCCCTGTCTAGTCTGGACTCCCATCTGCATTCAGCCCCATAGTTCAGTTCCTTTGGTGCCCCCTCTCTTGGTCTTTCGTTTGGGGGGGGGGGGGGTACTGTCACGCTCTGGTTACAAGCCCCTCCTGTTTTGTCTTACCTCTTAATTATTCCTGCCCTTGTGTGATTCACTCCAGCTGCCTCTTGTTTGCTCCCTCATTAGTCCTCGTTAAAAGTGCTTCCCAATCCTATGCTTCCCAGTCCTGATATTAATGTTTCTCCTCCTGGGACTGTTCATCCCTGTGTAAGATCCCCCATTACCCTGTTATTTTCTATATGTTCCCTTTTTTTTAATAAGACCTGTTTTGATTGCCCTGACTCCTGCTCCCAAATACATAACAGGTCTGACAACTATCTATAGACACTGTATGTGGATGCATGTACCGTGGTATGTATTTCCTAATGTCTTATCTGTACAAAAGATTGGCCAAGATATGAGCTCACCACCTGGCATCTTTGCTACCAAATTTGACGTGCTGTAACAGACAAGTTGTTTTGAAAATTAAAATAACTGTCTGGTAATTTTGTGACACTTGTCTGAAGATCAAGCAAAATTTGGTGCGAATTTGACATGGTTTGTAGATGCTGAACTCTTAAGGGTTTTTTTGTAAGATCTAAAATGGCAGCCACAAATTTGGTTGACTTCCTAGGTTGTCCTGTCTTCATCATCTCTTAAGATTTCACCAGACTTAACTATTTTTTAGAAGGCAAACACATCAAAAGGTATTAGTAAAAACACATTTTGCTTAGTGTAGCACCCCCCTTCCCAGTTGTCAAATAATATAATACTTTTGCAAAAAAATATGGAATCACAACTCTTGGAGGATGTTCAGTCAGTTGTTTTACTTTATAGTTCAAAAAACAAATCACAGA